>JAGKTI010011003.1:15359-27299 GCA_018397915.1 Birgus latro
AGTCAACTTTTAAGGCAAAAATATAGCTTTCACCGTGGGTCACTGTTTTCTGCAATTCCGTATTTATGTACCACTGTAGGTAAACTCTTGTGAACTGTCGCAAATGCAACAGTATGACGTGCAAAATTATAATAAATATTTTACTTCACAGACTTTTCATATTTAAAGTTTTGATATGATTATTGGCAGATACTACCTATCACACGGAGAATTTCAGAGTTAAGTGGATATTTCTCCATGATTTGTCAATGAATTTTAACACCACTGTTAAATTCATGTTGATAGCTCAAGCCTTTCATGAGATGTCTTGTTTACCCACACACAAACAAAGCCAGCCAGCCAGCCTCACAACTGAAAACAATACCATTCCACTCGCTTACCATCCGAAACGAAATTTCAGCCCAATAGGTCGAAAATATAATAGTACCTGGAGATACTAGGCAATAGCCCACTATAATTAAGAGGGAGTAAATCTGCAAGGTTTATGTAGGAGAATGGGGTTACACATTGAGGCTGTGACACATAGTACCAGTAGAGTGCTCTTTGTGAACGCATGACGAGCGAGCAAGAGTTTGTACATACGCCTATCATCATAATTTAATCTTGGTGTAAACTTCCAATATTTCTAGTGAGGTAGCTGAACAATAACGGAAGAATAATTGAGCTAGAATATTTATTTTGTCACGTTTTCTCTCTGGATGTATATATTGCCAGCCGCCGTAGCATTTATAACACGCGCAAAGCTCAGTTTTCTGCTCTTGACATGCTGGTAAATGCACAGCAACTGATCGAATGAGGAAGCTCAGAAACAGGGCGCCGTTGCTGATTTCATCCCCTAAACACAGAAAAAAACGTTCATGTAAAATTATGAGCGTAATAACCGATATTTAATTGATAGAATTCATGCAAGAAAAACTAGTGTTACAACAGGAAATCTGTTAAAATTCGGTTACGTAGCAGAACATGTCAATTGACGCCCTCCCTACATTCCCTTGGAAAGCTGTGATTCCAAGGAGTTTCATTGGTCTCAAGAGTAAATATATAGCTAAAAGTAAAATTTATTGTATCTACTGCCTGCTGAAAGAATCTCCTCTCTATCTCACATTGTAGAAAAGTTATCAGCCTCTGAAAACCATTGCGGTCAGGCAGGGTTGGGACGGACCGGGTCGCGCCTGGCAGCTCATTTCTCAGCTGAAAGTAAAAATTGCTTCGCTCGCTGAGCTCGCTCGCTTGTGCTTGTAACAAGCGTTGAAACTACAGTTTTTAAATTAAATCGATAGAGATCTGAGCTACTGAAACATGAGAAAAATATGTGAAATGGAAGCACGCGAGGAGAGTGACGCAAAGATGAAAGGGGGAATGGTGATATGAAGACTGCAAAGCCAATATGATTATTAATTACTTTAAGAGAACTGCATGAAGGTGGAAATTGCTTTCTAGATATCTCCAAACGAGCTTATTCACCCTAATATAAAATTCTCAATTTTGAGGAATTGAATACAGCCCTTGATTAATCCCTCCCCATTAACTGGCTCCACTGAAAGTAATATACTAATATTTGTCTGGTAGAGAGAGAGAAAAAAAAAACTACATGCACAGCAAAACTCTATAGCAGGACACAGAGTACCAACATACAGAGAGTACCGACAACTCTCAGATAGGACGCCATGTTCCTGCCAGGTGAGCCGCGTGCTCGGATTCCCTGCCCGACTGCCCGGCATTTGTGTTGTCCTTTCTCTCTCTCTGGTGCTGGTGTTATAAATACTGACGAAAGCATAATATAAGAGTAGGTGATGAATGGGAAGTATGATGCTTACAGTCAATGTTTTTATGGGAATTTTAACAGTACAATATACTATATTGCAGCAATAGCCTACTGAGCGACAGGACCTGATGATTATATTCTGTACTAGTTTTCTCATGGCTACACTTTTACTACTAAGCTCTGTGTTTTTTTTGTGTTTTGTGTTCTTATTAATTTTCTCGAAGTAGAAATGCAAGCGAGCATTGAGAAACTTACTTAGAAGCTTGTGTTTGAGGTTGTGACAAGTAGGAATATCATAACCTTTGGTTAGGTTTACTGCTTCATCCATCAGCGTTTTCTTAAGCTTATTCTTTCCTATCAGATCACACGGACTTTTCCTGATCATTAGCTCTTTTTGAAGCAGCATCTCATATGCTTTATCTGACACAGCAATAAGACACAGCAATAAGACCTCTTTCTTTGTATTCTTTGAGTAAAGTGAGGTCTGCTGCTTTATGAGCTGTCTGATGGGGTGACGCTACACATCAAAAGATTACGTACGGATAATGCACGTAATAATACGCGTAAAAACACGAGACATATAATAGAAAAAACACGAAAAGTAAGCGACATGAGCATAGCATACGATGTATAAAGGTAGGTACGTAGGTATTAAGATGGCACTATTATTTCGTGAACAATACTTTTTTCCACGTAGTTATAATACACAACACACAGGAGAACATGAAGTATAATAATATATATGCAAAATCGCACATAAATAACAATCAACAACTATTATGGACATAGTATGAAAATACCGTGACTGACTTGTGAATCCTCAAACAAATTCATTCTCAATGATTAACCCGTCCTGATGCTCTGATCTCCTTCAGTATTTCCCTCTTACATTGACAGTTGTTATATTTCTACAGCAAAGAGGAACAACCTTCCCGCAAACTGCATGAAAACAGTCATTAAGCATACCTCACATAAGACTGATCTGGAAGTTGGCTCCCACTCCAGACGATTTACTTTATTCCTCCATAATTTCCTTCTTTCTGGATTAGAAGGAAATGTGAACACTTTAAACCCCTTCTCCGGTCGATTGCTGCACCCATAAGCAGAGCAGCCTGGCATCACGCCCACCCACAACAAAAAATCATGAACTAACATGGGCGGCGGGAGTCTCAGTCAAGTTACGCGCGCGATTTTGGCACGATTTTGGCAGGAACATGGCGTCCATCAGCTAAGCATCCGTATGTCGCTACTCTCTGTATGTAGGTACCTTAGCAGGGCACTATAAAACTTTTAGTTTCACAGCTAACAGAAGTACTACAAATAGTCTTAAAACATTCTCCAAAAAATAACGAAGATAGTATTCGAATAAAACCAGTTTCTCCTCCTCCTCCATCCTGAAGAAAGGCTGTGCCCTGACCACTCTCAGCGAGCTATGGAATGGGTAAAAGAAGTCACTGTATTATAAGGGCTACATTAGTCTTTAAAAAGTTCTACGTGAGTTTTTTACCTTTCGTGACAAAAATATTTACTGAGGACGGTATGATGTTGGTGGCGCTGCAGGTGTAATTGCCGGAATCCTCACTGGTGGCACTGTTGATGGTGAGGCGGGAAGTATTAGGGTCCTCGTGGTCCATTGTCACTGTGGTCCTGCCGCGGCTCTTGTCGTAGTTCACCATCTGCTTGTTGTGGTACCACAGGATGAACTGCGGCGGCGTCACTCCCTGAAAACGACGAAATGAATAAAGTAAGAGTTATAAGGAGGGAGGTGCCTAGTAGTCTAGTGGATAGAACTCTCCATTCAGAGTGATGGTCTAGCATTTCCAAAAAATGACATTATTACTGATTGCATTAAAAAAGCTCATGGGAACGTAACAACAGAAATCCAAGAGGTGAAAGAAGGATTTCAATCATGTAATGCTACCAAGGGAAGTGGTTTTCTATTATTTACTGCACTGGACTACAGTAGCCTAGCCTCGAGCCCCAACACCTCAAATGGGAATATGACTGGCTGTTACTGTTGTTGATGATGTGGCTGAGGTCCTTGTAACCGCTCCACAGTTTTTATCGTAGGTCTGGGAATCAAAGATGATTTACACAGGTTTGTCTCCAGATCTTTGCAAAGTTGTGAAAAATAGTCAAAGTCTCAACTGAACCGGCTTTTCTTGTATGGTTTGACTTTTCTGCGATGTATTCACCTTGACTGTACTCACTGTAAACGAGAACACGGTCACAGTCAGACAATGAATTCGTGTGGGGTTCATGGTCCCTTGTCAATAGAATGGCTCCGATGCTTTTATCATTATATGGTACAGTAGGAGAAATAAGTATCCTCCAAACACTGCTGAAGATAAGGCATAGAAATCTAACTACCCAGTATATACATTACATCAGTTACGACCTTGGTTACAGTTCATTATTTCTTAAAATGAATAATCTTCAGACGAATCTAGGGCGATGCACGAATCCTAATATTACCGTAGGATGACCTACGGCTGCGTTAATTTTTGTACACAACAAGATGGAAGGACAAAATCATATCTGTCTTTCTACAGCCTGACAAATTGCCTCAGCGTCATCCTGTCCTCAGCCATTAAGCTCTCCTCTCTCCATTTCTCAGCACTCACTCGTATACTTCTCCATTCCATTCTTCCCCCTCATCATCTGTCTTCTCTTCCCCTCACCCTCGACATTACTCCCATAATCTTGTTGACTACCCGCTCCTCACGGATACTGGAAGAACTGGGTTTTCATATTACCAAGAAATTTTAGTCACACAAAGCAAAGAGAAAGTACGCTGGATAAGCCTATTTTAATGTTTTGTAACATTACTAAATGAAGGCTTCAAAGTACTTCGTGCTAGTAAACAAAAACCTGAACTGCAGAAAGGTATGATCAGTGACAAAGTATCAAGGCAGAACAAAAACTATATCCTCGTTCTGTCTGGGGAATCAGAATAACTTACCAGAATTAATGATCACTAAGGAATCAAACCGAAGTTTGCCGTCGCCCTATAATGTCCTTTGTTTTAGTTAATGCCTGCTATTTCCAGGCGATTTTATTCAGCGTAAGATAGATTCGAACTGGAGAGGATAAAGTAGATACAGGCTTTAATACCATCTTAAAACTCCTTCCTGGTCCCACGAAAAGTTGGTGACGGACTGCAGAAAAAGAAAAACTTCAGCCTCCAGTCCACTGGGTTTATGTCCAGGGAACCTGGGATGAAATAACAGCAGCTATAACAACATTAACAGAAACAACACCATGAGTAGGGTGTCTTGAGCTGAATATATTCGGCTGCTGGTTGTACTGTTGAAAATAAAAAAGATACTCGTACTGTCGTTCTGTGTAATGAGGACTGTTTTTAACCCCCTGATAGAGTTAGGTGTTGCCTAAGCTGATAACAAGATGCTTAGTTGTCTTCATCATCAGCGTCTTCGTCGTCGTCATCGTTCATGCCACACAGACCTCCTTTCCCAGGTAAGGGGAGGTTGTGTCCAGAGAGAGAGAGAGAGAAAAAAAAAAGTCTGCCCAATATAAATGGGCCACAGGCTAATTCACTCACCATTCACGTCCCCGGGTTCCATTAAGGCATCACACTGGGACCCTACATGATCCTTTAATGGTAAGAAATATAAAATTTGAATGACGCCATCGTACTATATAGATTAAACCCTTCAGTTAGATGACGTCATGTTCACATTACTCTTTTTACCTCCCAGGCGAAATAACTTAGCGATCTTTTTTTTTTTTTTTTTGTAATGGAGTGTTTACATAAACCCTTCATTAATTCTTAATACTACATATGTCTCTTGGACTGAAGATAATCCGGTTATAGCAACAAAAATGTTATGTAAAATTGGTTTTCGTGTTAAAGGATTAAATCTTAGGCCAACGAATATTTCTCAGGGGTGAGTAAAACTGTCTGCCCTTAGTCACAGAAAAAAAACAGATTTGTCATTCCTCGGGACTTAAGGATTAAGATTTACAGCTGCCAGATTGCGTTCCCAGTGGTTAAAACAATGGAGAGAAATATAGTCTGAAAGCGAGAAGGGTTAAACATAGCCCCGGTGTCTGATAGTCATTTTTAAACATATGATGGAAGTAAAGTGTATCTGTCTTCACTACATCGATGCTGATTGCGCTTTGTAACGTGTCCTGCAGACTGACCGTATCTCACACTCGCAATTGATCCATAAATGACCTCCAGAAACCGGGGCTTTCTCGCAATGCATACTTACTCTGAGTGATACGGGTGAAAAATTATTGATATACATAACCCCTGAGTGCCACAAGACAGCGAGATAACTGAGGAGTGAAATACATACGTACACACGGATGAAATACGTACATGTGTCCCATAAATGGTACAAAGGAATGTGATGGTTAAGTAATCTATGTGTCCCGTAGATGACACATAGGGGGGTTGAAAGACGTATCTCCTGGATGATAAAGGATTGCAATACATACCCTGTGAATGACACCGGGAGAAGAAATACTGATTTCCTGATGACACAGAGGACTGAAATACATACGTCCTGGATAACACAGCAGAATGAAGTAAGTACTCTTTGGATGACACAGAGGAGCGAAATACAAACCCCACTCAATGAAACAGAGGAGTGAAATACGTACCCCACTCAATGAAACAGAGGAGTGAAATACCTAGTCCCTGGATGACACAGGCGGATGAAATACGTACTTCTTGATGATACGGATGAATGAAATGCTTACCTCCGGGATGACACAGAGGAGTTAAATACTTACTTCCTGGATGACACAGAGGAATGATACGTACCTTCTAAATGACACAATAGTGAAAAACGTAGCACTGGAATGACACCAAGGAATGAAATATCTACCACTGGATGACACCAAGGAATGAAATATCTGCCACTGGATGACACCAAGGAATGAAATACCTACCACTGGATGACACCAAGGAATGAAATACCTATGACTGGATGAAACAGGAGTGAAATACCTATCGCTGGATGACACCAAGGAATGAAATGCCTACAACTGGATGAAACAGGAGTGAAATACGTTCCCTTAGATGGTACAAAGGAATGAATTATGTACCCCAAAATGACAAAGAATGAAATACGTACCCTCTGTATGACACAGGAATGAAATACGTACCCTCTATATGACACAGGAATGAAATACGTACCCTCTACATGACACAGGAATGGAATACGTACCCCCTGGATGACACAGGAGTGAAATACGTACCCCCTGGATGACACAGAGGAGCGAGATGGTGGAGCCGGACTGGACGTGTCGTTCTGGTGACCCTGAGATTACCGCCTCGGGCACCACCACCGCTAGGTTGACCAGGTAACCGTACCGACCCGTGACAGTTGACACCTGACAGGACGCATAAGCATCATCATCATCATCATCATCATCATCATCATCCGTAACACCAGAGAAATCATTATCGTTATCATCATCATCATCACTGACTCCTGATGCGATATTCATCATCAGAACGTTCATCGTAATTGTCGACACCTGTGTTCACCCATCATCATCATCACCATCGCCCCTGACACCAAACACAACACATCATCATCATCATCACCTACTCCTGACACGCAATAACATCACCAACCACATCATAACTGTTGACACCTGACTTCACGCACGACGATTATTGTCATCATCACTGAGAGGTTACACAATAAATCATCATCACCATCATCATTATCATCACCATCACTGACAGTTTACACAATACAACACACATTGCATCATCGACATCACTGACAGTTTACACAGTACTACACACACACACACACACATCATCATCATCATCATCATCATCATCATCATCATCACTGCCAGTAATACTAGCACCAATCTCGACCCCTTTTGTTACCGTAGGCGTCAATAAGTATACCTGATTTTTATACACCGTACCAAACCCTCTCTAGCCTGTCATACAAGGTGTGTACTCGTATTAAAAGATCAGTTGTATTTCTTTTATCATTTTTGTATCCTGGCACTTGTTAATTCCTTCAATCTAATGGTAACTGTAATACAAATTTCACTGCATAAAACGATGTGAAGCTGGTGGAAATATCAATGGCCGGTGCTTCCATTATTTCTCCTTGTAGCTTGCAAGGTAAAGTACTTTCCATTAAAAAATTGTAATCATACTTCATTCAAGAGAGAGAGAGAGAGAGAGAGAGCGAGAGAGGGGGGGGAAGCGAGGGAGAGAGAGAGAGAGAGAGAGAGAGAGAGAGAGAGAGAGAGAGAGAGAGGTAAAATCATACCCTTGTTCAAGGACAAGGATCAAAACGAGGTGATGTGGGAAGCATAAATACAGTATATCTGCTTGTCCCGCGTGGTAGGAAAGGCGTATAACAGAGAACTGATAGTGTGAAAGCAATACCCGAAGAACTAAACTCTTTTAATTTGGCCTAGAATTTCCATATCTTCATTATAAATGCTGAATTGTAAGAACAGGTTAGCACAAGAATATAATATTTGCCACGAAAAAGTGCTATGGATAGGATGGTTAGCTGCAGGTTTGTTTTTCCTGCCACTGAGCTACAGGAAATGCACAGAAAAAACAAAACCCAAAACATTCGGCCACGAATGCGTATCGTTCGCCATGACTAAAAACAACTAAATCCGTAATCCTCTGGCAGTCGAAAGGGATCTCACAGCAGCATCGCCAATATGGAAAAAAAAAAAAGTCTTATGATTTCGCTGTTCACTCATACCAAGTTAAATATCACGCTAGCATTCAGAAGCTTTAAGTCGGGGGTATGATGTTGGTGAATGTCATTAAGTATAAAGGGGGTTTGATGACATTCTAACAGTTACACTTTAAATAGCCATTCTCTCCGTTGCTGGTACAATAAAAATGGTGAATAATAGCAAGCTAAAAGAAAAAAGTTAAGATTTTTTCTTGCACTGGCAGTAGGAGCAATTTTAACACTGCTTTGCCAAAAGTATTAACAAACGAGCCATATATCCTGGGATACTGCCCACAAGTTTTGATAAAATTTGCCCACTTGATTTTGAGATACTTTGGAAGCAGCCCCCCCCCACACACACACAAACGCAGGCTATTACATTGTCGCCTCGCTAGGCAGGCGATAATGGCGGAAATATAGGCCAAACTAAAGTAAAAGGAGTCAAGCAGGTTCAGGGAGAGCAGCATGGTATATTGATTAGATGTCTGCACTACTTTGTCGGGAAGAGAAGTTGTTGGAATTGTAATGAAGGGTGTGCATAGCTTTTTTTTTTTCATTTTCCTGCAGGAGGCATGTGGTAAGGGTAGTTCAAGCCACCCCTCACATGCAGTGACGTCAGGTGAAGAGAGAGAGAACCTAATCCCGTCACACCCAGAAATATCGCCTAAACTAAATAAAATCGTCGTATGTAAGCAAGAGAGAATTACAAAAACGTCTCAGTATTGAAAGGGTTCATTAAGAGTATTTTGAACCCTTATCTGACGAAATTAGGAAGGAATTACAAAAACTCTTGTACTGAAGGTGTTGAGAATGTTTTGAGAACATCTACAACGACAGGTCACCTTAAGCTGAGTTTAATAACCTGTCAGAGGGAAAACGAAAGAGTGGCCCATAAGCAGCACTCCATTATATCTCACGCTGCAGTATCTTGTGTGTACGGGGACGGCTCAGTCGGCTAGTGTGGGCGTGGCTGTGGCAGTGGGAGTAGAAAGCCAATGAATGCTGATGACACTGAAGGAGCCGTCCCCACAACACACCAGAAATAGGCCAGCGGAGTGGAAGTGATGCGTTATCTATAAGCCACTTATATAAGACAAACTCCAAAATAATATACGAATTACGAAACACCATATCCAGCTTTTTATCCCTTTGACTGAAAACGGTGAGCTTTCTGTCGTTTTCCGCCTAACGTCAGAAGATTTTAAATACATTAGATAAACGTAACAAAGAAGAAGAAAGAAGATGAAGGAGGAGGAGGAGGAGGAGGGGGAAACAAGAAAGAAATATATATCTCGAATATACTTGTGACTGTGTTTTAAAAAGTTTGTATTTATTTCCAGACTGCGCCAAGCGAAGGATTTTATTCATCACAGAGAAACCTACTCAGTGAAAGAGTGAACTCACGCAAGTGTCAGATATAAATATAAGAAAAGCAATATGCTGTAAGTGATAAAAAGCATTGCCTCAACATTGTAAAAGATTTGTGTGTGTGTGTGTGTGTGTGTGTGTGTGTGTGTGTGTGTGTGTGTGTGTGTGCGTGCGCGCGCAGGCCACAGTGACTTTTGGGTGACCTTTTGGTATTAAAGAGACATAAGGTTGGCATTTCGACACTGCTTTCTCTCCGAACTGTTCACAGTAAATGTAGTAAACCTACTTTAACATTCACGGTCAGTATTCGTGACCTTAACCACAGTATTTTGCTTATCTTCAATGTGATTATTTTTCTTCTAACGTCAGACAATGTAGAATTAAGAAAAAATATATATAGTTCTTTTTCTTTAACTTGGCATAGGATTCATCCCTTTGCAGTTTATTTCACGTACGCGTAGCTCAGTGGCAGAAAGACATGGTTACAGCGTTACACCGTTCCCATAGCACTGCTTCATGACCAGCACAGTCTTCTAGCACTAATCTCTTGGTACATCTTAGCATTTAAGATGGAGAGAAGGCAATTTAAACCCAAGTTAGAGTAAAAGGGGTATAGTAGTGAAGGAGGTGATCAGGGCTAGATGAAAACTCTTCCCCCCGAAAAGTGTTCCTTATCAAACAGCACACGATGATAAATGTGAGACAGTGAAACTGGAAGCAGTGCCGATTACCCTCCATCTATCCCTGCACTCCCTCAACGTAATCAGATCAGAGGGCAGCTGAGTGGGTACGGAGACTGTGGTGGTGGTGGGGTGGCGAATGGTGGTGGTGGGTGATCGTGAGGTGGCAGTGGTGGTGGGTGGTCGTGGTGGTGGGTTGGTTGTGGGTGTGGTGGATAGGTGGTAGCGGTGATGGGTGGTCGTGGGTGTGGTGGATAGGTGGTAGCGGTGGTGTGTGGTCGTGGGGTGGTGGATTAGTGGTAGCGGTGGTGTGTGGTCGTGGGGTGGTGGATAGGTGGTGGTGGGTGTGGGCGGGTAGATGACTGTAAAGACTTTTGTGTGGACATACCGACATGCTAATATAACATTTTTTTTTACTATAACTTTTCCTAATACTGCCATCTCTCCACCTTGAATGGTAAGCTGTAACAACAGATTAAAACTACAATATGGTGCAAGTCAAGTCACGAAGCAGTGCTGTGGAAGAGTTGGAGAACAGTAGCGTTGTTTTTGTTTCGTTCCTTCAACTTTATCATGAAGCTGCAATGGTGCGAGAATCAGGAGACCGGTGGTGATAGTGGTGGTGGCAGGGTGATGGATGAGTGGTGGTGGGTGTTGGTGTGGAATTTGTGGTGGGGGGTGGGGTAATGGTGATGGTAGTGTGGGAGATTGGTGGTGGTGGGTAGTGGTGGGGTGAAGGATTGGTAGTACTGGTGGTAGGTGGTGGTGGGCTGGGGGGATAGGTGGTGGTGGGTGATGGTGGGGTGGTGGATAGGTNTTGGTAAGGGTGAGGATAAGGTGGTGGGGAATGGGCTGTGGTGATGGTAAGGGGGGGGGGGATTGGTAGGGGTGGTGGGGGGGTGGTGGACTGGTAATGATGTTAATGGGTGATCGTGGGGTGGGAGATTTGGAAATGGTGGTGATGGTGGTGGTGGGATGGGGGAATGGTGGTGGTGTGTGGTGGTAAGGTGGGGGAATGATGATGGTGGTGGTGTGATGGTGCGTGCCGGTAGGGTGGGGGGAATGGTAGTCGTGGTGATGGGTGGTTGTAGTGTGGGGAAATGGTGGTGGTGGTTGTGGGGTGTGGGAATGGTGGTGGTGGTGGTAGTGGGCGAATGGTGGTGGTTGTGGTAGGGTTGGCGAATGGTGGTGGTGGTGGGTGCCAGAAGGATGGGGGAATGGTGGTGGTGATGGTAGGGTGGGCGAATGGTAGTGGTGGTGGTGGTGGGTGCCAGAAGGGTGGGAGAATGGTGGTGGTGGGCTGGGGGGAATTGTGGTGGTGGTGGTGGCGACGCATGCACGTGACCCCAAATGTTCCACTCGGCCAAATGGGGAGAGGAAATATGTCGGCGTTCCGCTGTTATGTCTCCCTACCCACCAC
>JAGKTI010011004.1:7091-26805 GCA_018397915.1 Birgus latro
ATTCAAGCTTGATGACCCATGCATAGTACTTATACTTTAAGAGCCATCAAAAAGAAAAGGGGGGGGGAATAATGAACAGAGTATGATTATAATTTTCTCTCTACAAGGTATTAGGTACTTTTTTTTTCTTGTTTTCTGTTAGCTGTCTCTGAAGTACATACAGATTTTGATGAAATATGATGTCTAGTTGCAGTGTACCGTAAATGAACTTCAGGTGAAGTTGCTTTTCGTAGAAATTCAGTGATTGCATCTGTTCTGTGTCTTTCCTCCTAAAGCCATGGTCACACAGGGACATTTTGAGTAATTGTTGCTTCCTAAAATGCTTTTTTATTAGATATATAATCTTCTCATGGGGCAACATAGGATTGGATGATGGATGGATGGATAATCATTTGAAATTTTAAGGGTGATTCATTTAAGAAAGATCTGCAGGTGAACCTGTTTATCTTTAAGCAGAAGACTTCCAGCAATAAATTGGGTCCAATGAATGCTAAAGTTTAATTTCAGTGCACAGATTGCAATGGTCACTTTTATGCATAATCATTCTGTAATGTATTAATATTATTATGGATATAAGGCTCACATAATTTTAAAAGCATAGGGTTCATATGCATTGGATGTCACTTTAACCAGCTTTTGTTTGCCTACATACCCACCCCTCCCCAACACTCAAGGGCAGTCAGCTCTCACAGATTTCATCTCATTGTTATCCATCTTGTCAATAATTGGGGTTTACTGAGTCATATTCACTCATGGTTTCTTGGTCCTTCAGACTAAGCTGTCTGACCAGTTTACTGTATAATAAGTGCTCTCATTCCCCTTCTCGACAAGCCTTTGCAAATCCATAAATGTTTTCTATTAACATTTCATTTACCTTTGATGATCATTAACATAACCACAATAACAGCACCCTCATTAGCATTTATCTTCCTATTTTTTAAATTGCTTATTCACACATGTGTTAGTAAGACTTTGTAGGGAAGATAATGATGATAATCATTTTTCTCTCTCATATTGCAACTTTCACTTTTTTTTTTTTTTTTACCAGGATAAAACAACACATGACCACATTTGAGAAAAAGAAGAAGAAAAAAGCTGACATTATATTGAAGAGGTTAATGATCCATTCCAAGAATTTGTATATAAATAATATATCTACAATTGATGTGCAGTGATGTTGAAGGGTCTGGACCATTTCTTTGGGCATGCTGTTAATAGTTTTCGTACTTTTTTACTTTCTCTTTTCTTGTTCTTGAGTTGTACCTCACCCCACCAGTATGTGGGAAAAATAAAAGTAACAAGGATTATGATATGATTTCTCTTTCATTATCTTTGACATCATCCAGACCCTTTTACCACCTGAAGATGCAGTGAGGTAGGATACAGAAACTAGGAAAGAGAAAGTTCAATATTAGGGTAATATCTGTGCTTCAAATTGTCTTTTATTTCATAGGCACTCATATATGACAGTGTTTGTATGCTAGTTTTGTTGAAAGTATGTGCATCTGCAGTTAGTTATTTCTGTTGAAATATTAGTATTGCATTGCAAAGTGTTATACAAGTATCACAGCAGTATTGCTTCCTGTATACCAGGAAACCATTTACTTCACTGGGTGGTAACCATATAAACAGATTATGGCACCTGGTGGTTTAGTTGATAATTGAGGTGCTCCAATTGGATTGAGCTGGTGCAGGTTATATCCAAGGGGTGGCTGAGGTTTATTGCTCATGTAATGCCACACAGGGATGAATGAGGCTGGTAGTTCTCATCTTAAATGTCAGGACCAACTTGCCTAGCCCCAGGCTCCAACGCTCCTCGTGGGGCAACACATGATTAGATGATGAGAGGAGAAGGATATGAGTAGGCCTAAGTGGAAGAGTGGATGATTTTTTAATGCAAAATTGCAACTGTAAAATTTTGGGTGATACTGAATCTTACAGTATGCTTTGTGTATTGCATTTTATTTTCTCTTGTAGTGGCTTAAGAACTTAATTCCAACAGTTTTTCTTACTGGTACTGTACAGTATTCTCCTCTAAAAAATGGCCAGGAATTCTTGTTCATGTATAATAAATGCCGTCATTCCAGAGACATGTATTGATAATGTATTAATAGTTGCTGCATCCAAATGACTTTATTCAGTGTAGGAAAGCTGTCTTCTACTGAAGGAAATAGTGAAAATTGTGTCTAACCTCTCCAGTTTAACTGTCTCCTCGACTACATAAAATTCTCCGAAAGTGGCAAAAATAACATGTCCGTGAAGAGTAGCGGTTTAAGATAATGCAGTATTGAATGATCTCTTTCGTGATGTTATTTTTTTGCAGTGCTGAAGTACGGAACTGTACTATATATTGCATTTCATTTCAGATCATGTTCACGGAAGAAGACGTCAAGTTTTATTTAGCAGAGTTAGCCTTAGCGTTAGATCACCTTCACTCAGTTGGAGTCATTTACAGGGACCTGAAACCAGAGAAGTAAGTCTCATGTTGAAGTTCACATATTTTAATTGTTTAAATATTGATTTTGCTATTAAGAGTACTGTAATTTACAGAAAAGCATTTACTGGTATTAAAGTTACATTGTTACCTGTAAATTGGCGAACAGCTGGTCCTTTTTGCCTTAGATGTCTGGATTAAGCTGTCTAGCTCCAGGTTCCCAAGCTTCAGATGGGACAGTACTGGATTGGATGATGAGTGGATGGTAACCAAACAAAATGAATTTCCATTTTCCCCCGGCATACAGGAATATTTATATGGATTTTTTTTTTTTTCATGGAGTACATTCATGATGTATAAAAATGAATTTTTGTCCTGTATGATTCCTGAAAATGCATATTGGAAAAGTCTGAATTTTCTGTATATTTTGTGATTTTTATTACATCTTGCATAAAGTACTTATGGTGTTTGGTACTGTCTTTGATAATGGCTGATGGATAATCATAGTTATGGTAATCTGTGTTGCAAGTTTGGAATTTATGTATATTTTGTAATTATTTACTGTATTATTGATATAAAGAATATACAGTAAAAGTTCATAATTTTGTACTGTTAAAATTGCTTATGCTGTATCAAAATGACCCAGCTCATGTGGACACTGGCTTCAAAAAGTATCACAAAGAGGGGAGGAGATTACATCCTGAATGATCACAATAGCTCATCAAGAGGATTAATGGTAATCTATTATTAACTGGATATTTCTGTGATAATAGTACTGACCAGGAAAAGTTACAAGTGATCCAGTACATCCTCATGAAAACAAGTTTACCAGCTTGAGGTTGAATCACTGAGCATTTTGCAGTAGCCCTCACCTGTGGTGTTGGAGTGTCACATGTGAAGGGTGCACTGATATTCTTTGGAACAGGTGTACAGTAGTCCATTATTATTTATTCATATATTGCCTTGTGACTTATTTTAGAGTTTCATTAAGGATAGTGTTGCAAAAAGACCCCCGCACAGTCATCTTAATCCTTATTCCTTCCTAGCCTGTGCCCTCGCACCTGCATCTCAGTGTTACCCTTCAGCCTCATTCATGGTGTTGGTCTTCCTTTCCTTATCCATCTCATCATTGTTGTCCTCTTGTGCCTATTTATTTCCTCCTCATTTAATTTTTGCAGCAGAGTTTATCATTTATTTACCCCATTGTCACTTATATCTAAGTACAGTGGTATATCCATTTCTCAGCACTTGATTACTTTCTTTAATTCTTTGTTATTGTTTATTGGTATATGGATCCCTAATCCCAGTGCTGTAAGGGGGGGGTATATGTGGTTGTATGGTGTATGCTCACTTTTTTTTTTTCCATGCATCTGTGTGACCCAGAAATAACATCAGGGTTTACACAGCAACACTGTACAGTATATAAGAACATGACTGTGTATTCCTTTTTGTACTCACAGCACTTTATTGTAGAAAATGGAATATTTGCAAGCATTCTAAAGAGCAGTCCATCTGGCATTATTGAACAGAATTTTTCCTCTTCAAATTGCAGTGGTGTATGACAATATATACCTCTAGGTGGGTTCTAGATGCATCCATGTGCACTGTGTGAGCTCCTGCACAGAGTCACTTAGTTGTGTCACACTGCCATACACCAAATAAACTTGTATACGGACAAAAGCAGCACATTCTACGCTCCACACACCCAGTCTAGAACTTAAGATTGAACATTGCTGCCTACAGTACATATTGTGTATTGCACTCTGTAAAATCAATAGTCTTGCTTGGCCCCACTCCCTATTATTTGGTGATTAAGGTGGGAGAGTATATTAGCAGATTGTGTATGTGAAAAAAAAAAGAAAGGGGAAAAAAAAAAACATTATAACACTGAACACTGCCTAATCCATTCATTAATTTTGTTTCAACCTGTTCTCCTATTAATATACTCTACATACATATGAGGTCTTTCCAAAAGAAACCAAACTTTTTGAATAGCATGCCAACTAACCAGCATAGTACAATTGCAATGGGAGTGCTGTGTCACTTAGTCATCAAGGTACATGCACTTGGGTGAATGTGTGTTTAGTGCACTTGGTGATTTGCTGCAAATTGAACAATGAAGGATCTTGAAGAGCAGCATGTTTGCATGAAATCCTGTTTCAGATTGGGAAAAACTTGTATGGAGACTTTTCAGGTGTTGTGGCAGGCTAATGGGGAGGACTGTGTGAGCCGTACGCCTGTCATGAGTGGTTCTAGTGGCTCAGATCGGGAAGAACATCCACCGAAGACAATCCCACATCTGGATGGCCTTCCACTTTAAGAGACGATGATCATGTTGAGAAAATCGTTCTGTGATCTGTGAAAATCGTCACCAGACTGTCTGTGAAGTTCCAAAAAAGTAGGCACCTGCAAAAGTTTGTGCCACATGATTTTAATGAAGAAACTGAAGCTGCATCATGTTGCCACAAAATCTTTGCAGAGTCTGTTGACAGATGACTAAGAAGAGAACTGTGTCACAATCAGTCAAGGGCAGTTTGATTGTTCAGTTGCTGATTAAAACTTTATGAAAAATGTCATAACAGGTGATGAAACTTGGGTGTATGGCTATAATGTTGAAACAAAATGGTAGTCATCATCACCACGGGGGGGGGACATGTCAGAGTCGCTCAGATGTGAAGGTGATGTTGATCGTCTTTTTTTGCTGGAAGTGTGTGGTTCATCATGAGTTTGTTCTGCATGGTTAGACTATCAGTTGGATGTCCTGAAGTGTTGATGGGAGGCAGTATGAAGGAAGAGGCCTGAGGCATGGAAAGACAAAACCTGGATGCTGCACCATGACAATACACCTGCTCATGTGTCGCTCCTTGTCCGTGACTTTTTGGCAAAGCAAAAGATGGCTGTTGTCCCTCAGCTGTTTTGCTTTCTGGATCAGGCCTCTGCGGTCTTTCTTTTATCTCCAAAGTTGATATCCACCCTGAAAGGTTGCTGATTTCAGGCGACAGAAGGAAATTCACTAAGTGCACTAAACTCATGTTCATTCAAGTGCCTCAATGACTAGGTGACATGGTGTGATGAGCTAGTGTTAGATTAAAGCTTAAAGTCGCTGCAACACAGTGCTCCTGTCGCGATCACACTATGCTGGCCATTTGGTTCGATATTTAAAAAGTAAGGTTTCTTTATACACAGACCTCATACATACATATCATATGTACATTTTGTATGTTAGTGTTCCTTGTGTGTGTGTGTGTGTGTAAGTGTTTGTTTGTCTGTTTGTTTGTTTTTTATGGCAAGTTTTGAAGCTGCATGGCTTCCTACAGTATTCCAATAAAGTTCCCAAATCAGGAGGTCCCACAACGTCTTCCCACATTTTACATTATCTGCCTGATGGAGCAGAGATGATCCACATTCAGGTTTGCACAGCTTCACACAGTTTCCCTCATGTTCTCTGCATGTCCAGACTGTGCACATCTTTTCACTTACCTCTTCAATCTGTAGTTGTTTATATATATTCCATACTTGTATTTGTATATACAGTATCATTTTTTAGTGGTAGGTGGTGGCGACCATCATCCACTCACTTGATGTAGTGCTGCCTACTTCTTCCTTAGCCTTTATCATTCTTTTTCTGTGCCTGCCCTCCTCTCTTCCTATTTCTCCCATCTTTCCTGTCACTTCTTATTGCTTTTCTTTCCTTTACAGGTGGCTTTACATTGAGTGACAAGCCAAATGGTTTCCTGTAAACCAAGAAACCATTTACAACGCTGGGTGGTAACCATATAACCAAACCATACGTGCTCCCTACGTGTCAACAAGTGGGTTGGTGGAGGGTTAGTGCCCCTCCCTGTAAAACATAACTCAGAGTCAAATGGCCACCCCTTATGGGATTATGGCATCTGGCAATAGATAGATAGATAGATAGATAGTATCATTTTTTTTTCTGTCTCTCTGTTAACCATGTATTGTACTGTACTTATTTTGTTTGAAATATCCTTTCTGGTTCTTTGACTACCAAATTTTTCTTCCAATGCAGCATCCTCCTTGATGCAGAGGGACACATCTCACTAACGGACTTTGGTCTGTGCAAGGAGGCACTAGATGATCAGAAGGCCTACAGTTTTTGTGGCACAGTTGAATATATGGCGCCAGAAGTAGTGAATCGGAGAGGACACACAACAGCCGCAGATTGGTGGTCCTTTGGGGTACTATTGGTGAGTCATGCATTTTGTATTTTGATCATATAATTAGGAATAAAGTTTGTTTTTCTCTAACTATTGGTTTTGTAGGATTGTCACTTAGTCTCCCACTACTCTTGAAGTTCATAACACCAAGAAAAGATTAACTTGATTGTGTACCACAGAAGTGAGTAATATTAATTTCTGTTGAATTTACATAAACTGCTGAAAATTATGAATTGGTTATGCCCCATTCATGAAGGAGGTTGGAACACACCATTGAATCAGTTGAAGTAGTGTTGCCTTCAGGTAACTCCCCACTAGATAAAAGTGGTTTACTGTAACCTGGAAAACCATTTACAGTGCTGGATGGTAACCATATAAACAGATTACTGGTGGTCTTGAGGGTTAAGGTGCATCAGCCAGATGAAGCCATCAGAGATTTGGATGCAAGGGTAGTTGGGGTTTTTTGCTCACCTGATGCCATTCAGGTGCAAGTGAGGCTGGTCATCCTTGTCTTTGTATTGGGAATGAGTAGCTTAGCCCCAGGCCTCTATACTCCTGATAAAGCAATAAAGGATTGGATGATGAATTGTTATATATCCAACACGCAGAAAAGAAACTAGCAGTGACTATGCAGAAATACACAGTATATTGCTAGTACAGAACTACGAATCAGCCTCAGATTGTTGCTTCATTTGCACTTTGAAACTGGTATATGAAGCACCATAAAAGTTTTACACTAGTTCACAACCCACCAAATAGTATGGAAGCTAAGAAAAGAATGCATTTATACAGGATTAGGTAAAAGCCAGTAATCATACAGTATGCTAAAGAATACAGCAGTTGTAGTTGTTGACAAATCCCAGTCTGTCTGGCAGAGCAGGCCCATCAATCACAGGCAAGCAGCCACCCATGCAGGGTTGTCCTGTGCAGTGAACCAATGTTCATTTGCAACTGACAGCACACTGCCAAAGTGAGGCACAGGGAATAATGTGGAGGTTTGGTTCCTGGATGGCTGCCAGATTTGCACATCTCCACCCAGTTAACAGGGGCACCATAGCAGGTTCCGTGTTGCCCCGTAATCTGGTTATATGGCTACCACCCAGCTTCTTGGGTTAAAGGAAACCATTATTTGTCACTCAGTTCAGAGCCACCTGAAGTGGAATGAATAGTAAAAAATGAAAGGAAGGAGAGGGAAGAGGAGGAAAAGAGGAGGTAATTCACAGGTGGAAGGAGAAAAGGGAATAAAGAAATAGGCTGCACTACATGAAGTGAGTGGACAAATATCACCACCACCTACCAGAGCACAGTAGTAAACTGTAGAGAACACTTTGTACAGTCAGGAACAAAAGTTGGCCTACTGTTCCACTGTTTGTACCTCATATTTAGGGCATGTCTGTCAGTATCCTCCTTGGTGCGTAATATCACAGAAAATCATGTATTGGCACAAAAACATACCAAGCCTCTTACGCTTTGCAATACAGTACAGTATTAACCAGCAGAGTGGAAGAAGTAAGAGGAGCAACATCTAACTGCTGAGTACCTAAAGCATGACATGAGCTGCATTCAGGAAACTGGCCAGAACTGGAGGCAGATGTAAGGAACTGGATATCTGAAAAGAAAAATTTGGGGTTTAATGTTTTACCAAGAATTATCAGTATGTGGCAGGAATATTGTTTAATATTATTAGTTACCATGTACCATACTGTATTTAAAATACATTGATGTGTCCCAGATTTGGACATCCGATTTCCAAAAACCCTCTTCTTCATGCATGTTGGTGTCGATATTGTGTGTCATCATACAATCAGTGCATATTTGAAGACAAAATCTATTTGTGGACAAGAATAACAACAGACAATATACTGTAAGATACTTTATTTCATGTACTGTTCATGGTACTGTATTGTAAGGTATTTTTTACTTTATTTTCTCATAGTTACCATTATGATTTTACTTTACAAATATTCCATTTTCCATAAAGCCTTTGGTCCCATTCATTTCAGATTTGTTTCTAGTGTAATACAAAGTGAAAGTATTACTTTATGCTTCTGTTATTGTTCCAGGGAAAAAAAAAAAAGTCAAATCAGTATACAAATGCTTTTCATAATGTTTATACTACTGCTGTTTGCCACTACCTAGTATTATTAATACTTTTGAGGTTATATTACAGAGCTGTTATTCTTTGTTCAAAATATCACTTACCTTCATGATGGCAGCTGCTGTCACCCTCATAAATATATATATAAACTGCTATAACCGAGTGCATGATAATCAAGGGACCACTGTAGTACCTTTCCAGTTTTAGTTAACATAGACATTACTATACTCATTTTACAGAATTAGCTTTTCAGTAATTTTATTTTCATACCTGGCTAAGCTGTTGTCTTTGGTACTGTATTTGACAGATTGCAGAAAATTTAATACAGTTTCTTTCCCACAGTTTGAGATGCTAACTGGAGCGCTACCATTCCAAGGTGCCAACCGAAAAGAAACAATGACCTTGATATTGAAAGCTAAGCTAGGCATGCCACCATACCTTAGTCCAGAGGCTCAGTCATTGCTACGGGCACTGTTCAAAAGAAACCCAGCCAACAGATTAGGGGCAGGTAGGTGAAGCACAGGACCAGCAGTGTAATATGATATTCCATTTGGGTTCAGCTCAATCACTTTGCTCCAGTTATGTAGTTTTTCTTTCTTTCTTGCAACCTTCACATGATTTTGTGTAGCTTTATGATTTATTTCTTTTAAATGCAGCCTTCATTAGCATTTTGAATACTGTTTATTGTAAGATGTTTTTATTGAATTTGTTAAGGTTCTCTGTAGAGAGAAAAAATAAATAAATGCATCAGTGGATTCAAGAGGTAGGTTTAATTTATTAGTTCTGGAATTAGTTTTGGACTATTTAACCCGCCGAGTCCCGACCGGTTTTTTACCCAGCCTACCCCCAGATCCCGACCGATTTTCGACTTTTTGTTTTTTGGCTGAAACCTTCGCTTTTGGTGAGAAACATCAAAAATTCATTGTGAAATCGCGATCCTGAGGTAAAAAAAATGTTGATACAGGTGTCACTCAACCTTACGTTTTCCTTCTTCTTCAGGGTACCTGGCTAAGAAAACGAACTATGGAAGGGTTGACTAATTCAAGCCACTTTAAATTACGTATTTATTTCATTTATTTGGTACGAATTTATGTGTAGTAAAAGTCTATAATGGTTTTCACACAATAATATAGGCATTTATAAGCATTGTTCACTTACCCAAAACCCCAGTATATGGCACCTTCCTTTATGACATTACCACCTCATCACTTCTGTTTGTTTCTACCTCTAGCTTCTTTGTTTCTTTGTCCTCCACCTCAGGAATCACTTTCACCGTGAATTTCATCATTAGAGAGACCGTGGGGCAACATACCTTTACTGGCTAGGTTGCTGCTAACAGGTGAATTGCCCAGTGTGGGGGGGAGGGGGGGAAGGGGGGGTTAGGAGGGGCCAGGCAGTATCCCCACTTGACAGCAGGTAGAGGAAGGTCTCCCACATATGCCTACCAAAAATCACCCTCAAATGTTGAAAAATGTGCATACAATGGGCCTTGCAATTACGTGACGTATGATGTACGTTGTTGGGTCTGTCCGCGGAAAAAAGCAGTGACGTACACGGTACGTCGATGGGACTCGGCGGGTTAAACCATAATAGATAAGCCAAATAAAATGGTTTGGTAGTAGCGCACTTAGAATATTCAAGAATTATCAGATTCACAAAGAGTGATTTGAGGTTATTTTTAACCCACAGAAGACAAAGTCACCCCAAAGCTAATCATTGTGCAGTAAGGGGGGAGGGGGAATCAAGATCTGGTGCATTCTGGAAGGGTTAAGGCACTCCAGTTGGATATGACAAATAATGGTTTATAGAAAAGTGTTGTTTGGGGTTTATTGAATGACTGATCACTCTTACCCTAACCCCTTCAGTCCAGTGATGCCTTCTTACCCTAACCCCTTCAGTCCAGTGATGCCTTCTTACCCTAACCCCTTCAGTCCAGTGATGCCTTTTTATCACATCATTCTTGCTGAATACAAATGTTTTCATTCAGTAACTCAGATCTCCATCAGTGAGGTGGTTAAAATTTTCATCATCTCTCCATTTCAAAAAGTTTCTCCTAAGCTGAACAAGAGCATTTGAAACTAGTAAAAGAAATATGTCATCAGGTTGAAGGGGTGAAATGTCAGGACTAAGGAGCCTAGACCGAGGCCCCAACTTTCCTGACAGCCCAGTGAAAGAATTTTTTGGTGAATGGTTAGATGAATTAAAGAAAATGGATGGAGTCATTAAAGAAGCATTTGGTAGACTGACAGTCTCTGCTAATATGTAACTGGGAAATATAACACAACCAAGTTTTAAGCACAGTTTATTGGTTAAGAAATTATGAATACTATACAGTATATATAAGGAAATAGGAATTAGTGACTGTTCAGAAGAGTGGAGAGTGGAGTCACCTGTTTATAGGAAATGCAACAGAGACATTGGAGGAATGGAATTTTACTCTAATCAGTTGAACTTGGCCTAGATACAGTATTTTTTTTTTTCCCTTTTGCAGCTGACTTCATATACCTCAGTAGCAGGGGGGAAAAAATGCAACTTTTAGCACATCTTCGTGTCTAGCACCTTACTGTATTCGAGTGTTAAGTTCTTTTTACAACTGGGTATTTAAGATGGAGAAATGGCAAATCAAGGCCAGTGTAAAGTGAAGAAATTGCGACACTGTGCTTATGCCCTGATACATAGAGAAGAGAACCAAAGTCTATCTATCTATCTATTGCCAGACGCCTCAATCCCGAACGGGGTGGCCACAAACAAATCGCCTCCATGGTGTAAGTTTGTCAGGTAGGATGGGGAAAGATTATGAAAGAATAATTATGGAGAAAGTTGGAGAAGAAGAGGGAGGTTTTAGGAAAGGAAGAGAGATATTCATCCTTAGGTCTTTAGTGGAAAAGTTTCCAGAGAAGGGAAAGAAGTTGTATGTTGCCTTCATGGATTTGGAGAAAGCATATGATAGTGAATAGACATGGAATGTGAAAAATATTAAGAATACTTAGAATAAATGGGATGCCGTAAAGAGTATGTTTGAGGGTGGTATGGCTGCAGTGCGTGTGGGTAGTGAACTGAGTTAATTTTACTATCTGAATGTTGGATTGAAACAGGGATGTGTCATGTCTCCATGGTTGTTCAATATATATATGGATGGAGTTATAAAAGAGATACAAGGTAGGACAGTGGATGTTGGGAGTGGCCCTTATGAGAGAGGGCAGTGTTTGGAAACTCCCTGTACTGTTTGCAGATGATACTGTGTTGTTCAGTGAAGACGAAGGAGAACTGCAAGGCTTAGTGAATGAGCTTGGGAGAATGTGTAAGAAGTGGAATCTAAAAGTGAACATTAGGAAGAGTAAAGTTATGGTCTCTGAGAGAAGCGAAGTCACTGAATGCACAGTGAGGTTTGATGAGGAGGAAATGGAAAATGTGAGAGTATTTACGTACTTGGGTAGTGTGATGAGTAAGGATGGAAGTTTGGAAGTTGAAGTGTTTGAAAGGGTACCACAGGGAAGAAAGGTTATTGGTTCTTTGAAAGCAGTGGCAAGAAATAGGGAAGTGCATATGGAAGTAAAAAAGTTGCTGCATGATAGTGCAGTATTGTGATACCAAATCCAACGTATGGAAGCGAAGCTTGGACCTCACTGGAAGGACACAAGTCAAGAGTGAGAGTAGTGGAAATGAATTTAGGAGCATGTGGAGTTACATGAAGAGACAGACTGACAAATGAGGAAGTGAAGTAGCATTGCAGTGTGGATGTGATAGAAAGTGTTAGAGAAATATATTGAGGTGGTTTGGCTATGTGGAGATGATGGAGAGCGAGAGACTAACGAGAAGAGTGTATGTGAGTGAGATGGAGGGGGTGGGGAGGGGGAGGCAGAGGATGAGATGGAGGGATGGAGTGGAAGTATATGAGTGAGGGGGGTGTGACCTGGGGGGAGGTCAGCAAAATAGCGGGGGACAGGACAACATGGAGGCGATTTGTTTGTGGTCACCCTTTACGGGATTGGGGCATCTAACAGTAGATAGATAGAAGAAGCATATTATTAGAATGTCTCATGAGTGATAAAGAGGGTGGTTTTAGGAGTGTCAAAGATTTGTTGATTGTTTAGTTGCAGTAAGACAGTGTAGAAAGCATGTAAGGAGGATTGTAAGGTATTTTTGCTGTTTGTCATTAAAATCTGGACAAAGCATACGACAGTGGGAACAGAGAAGGATGATGGAAAGTTGTTCAGTATGTGATATTGGCAGGTAGTGAATCGCATAACGAGATTTTGTGGTGGTAGTGAGGTGTGTAAAAGTAGATGGATGCTGAAGTGAATTATTTAATGTCAGTGTTGGAGTAGGGGTAGGTGGGGGCGCTCACCATCCACTCACTCGACGTAAAGCTGCTCTCGGGTGACTGCCCTTTCCTCTCTTCTTTCCATCCTTCCTCTTCTGTCTTTCTTTTCTTCATTTTTTCTTCTTCTTTCTGTCTATGGGAACACTGAATGACAATCCAAATGGCTTCCTGTACACCGGGAAACCATTTACTAACCATATACCCAAATTACAGCTCCTAGTGGTTTAGTGGGTAATTAAGGCACTCAGTCAGATTGAGCTGGTGCAGGTTTATATCCAAGGGGTGGTTGGGGTTTGTTGCTCACGTAATGCCACTCAGGGATGAGTGAAGCTGGTCACTCTAATCTTAAATGTCAGTACCAACTTGCCTAGCTCGGGCTTCTATGCTCCTTGTGGGGCAACACAGGATTAGATGATGAATATAAAAAATGATGTTGGAGTGAGATTAGGGTGTTATAATGTCCCCATGGTTATTCAGTATTTATGTGGATGAATTTCTGAGATACGTTGTAAAGGCAGGCATAGATAAGTGATGGTTATTTAGAGAGGAAATGGCTCTCAGTGGATCATTTTTTTGTAAAGGCTCCAATATGCTTGCTTGTGTTGACCTTGATCACCTAGTGATGGTCAGTGTAATGTTGCAGTAAATGTAGAGAGGGACTTGATTTCTTGAAAGAGCTTAAATATGTCAGTGCAGTAACAGAGAAAAGAGGTAAATGTGAAGAGGAGAGTAGCATGGCTCAAAGATGAAAGATGGCCATTACCATGAAGGCCTTTATACCTTAGAGTTCTGGGTTTGGATGCTGTAAATAGATTTCATGATGTATCTGCATAGTTTAAGTTACAAGTGTGAGACTGGTGTGAATGTGAAAAGTCAAAAGTAAGAGCTGCAGAGGTAGTGTTGGGCAGTGTGTGTGTTTTACACAGAGTGGATAGGATTAGGAAAAATAGTGATTTGCAAAAGATGTGATCAAGGAAATCTATTAGTGTTCCATAGAATTCCCTTGGTGGTATGGTCAAACAGTGGGAATGGATGTAGCTTAGCAGGTGAAATGCTGTACAGTAGGTGAGTTAGTTTGAAGGTTGAAAGAGGCATAGAAGGCCAAGCAGTAGTGGGTGGATGTGATAAATGAGTATGAGATAGAGCTAGCTAATGAAGTTAATGAGGCTAAGGGACTGAGAGGGGACTGAGTTGACTGGATGAAAGTGCATGACAAGGGTTTAGTCCCCCCCTTTTTAACTTTATAGTCAACAGAAAGCTTCTGTCATGCAGTTGTATGTGAAGTATATTTTAAAAGTAAATATTTAAAGAGTAATATGTGCAGATGCATCAAGTTGTGAGGTGGAACTAAAATTCACAGTACTTGAAAGATGTGTTTGAATAATTGTGCGGCCCATTCCACCAGGTAAACTTTCTGTTCCTTTGTTTTTGGATCCTAACTCACCCATCTTTAGGTGATGATGGTGGTGGTATAATTGACCTAAAAAAAAAAAGAAAAAAAAAATCCCTCAGCTCGTAATTTTGGTACTGGTAGCAAGAGTTAGGAGGATATTAATGATTAAAAGAAAAAAAAATCCTCATTAAGTTCTGTTTATTTTTAGATGTGTTCTAATTTTGTCAACTTTTTCCACAGGTCCTGATGGGGTAGAGGAATTAAAAAGGCATTCATTCTTCGCGTGTATTGATTGGAACAAGTTGTATAACAAAGAGATTGAGCCGCCCTTCAAACCAGCTGTGGCCAAAGCAGATGACACATTCTATTTTGACCAAGAGTTCACCGCACGAACACCCAGAGGTTGATATGTGTTTGTTTTTGTTTTTTCTTGTGTCTGATTTGTAATGTAAGTTCTTTGGCATCATAAAATATATGGGTAGTAAGTTTTTTGGGGGGCTTTTAATATAAAGACTGGGACTGTGAGGTAAAGCCAGGCTTTGAGGGGTTTGTGTGTGTGTGAACTTAGCCTTTTCTGTTCAGTGAGCATGGCATTGATTGTTTTCCCTTTTTTGTGCTTTATCCTTCCTTGTTTCTGGACCTTACTGTCTCACTGGATCTTGAGGTGGGAAAAAAGAGGTCAGGATGGTAATGGTGAATTAGGGGTGATGCCTGGTTTGGTAGTGACAAGTAAAAAGGAGTCATGGAAATAGTAGTACTGAAAAATGTGCTGAAATAAGTTTTGTTCATTTGTTTTGTTATAAAGGCTCCAACATGCTTGCATGCATCAGCCTTGGGCACCTAATGGCAGCTCTCCATGCTACTTGATCTCAGGCAGCCTCCCAATTGAGTCCCTTATCCCTGAGGCCACACTCTATGAACTCGTCCCAGGTCTTTTTCGGTCTGCCTTTTCAACCCTACTCTCAGCATTCACGCTTATCACTTTCTACACCCAGTTGCCATCCCCCATCCTATCCACATGCCCAAACCATCACAGTTTACCCCACCTCATCATAACACCAATACACTCCAGTAATATCCTCCTTCTCAACCATTCAGTCATAAATCTAGCCTCCCCTAGGCCTCGCATTCAAGGATGCACCACACATCCACCTGATCATTGCCATTTCTGTACATTTGAGCCTACAGATATCCTCTTCCTTTACTGCCCAGGTCTCACTACAATACGGCATTACATTCCTAACACATGCTGGATACAAAGATCCCTAAGTATGAAGGGAGAGCTCTTTCAGTGTCAGGAGAGGCAACAGCTCCCTGAACTTCTTTCAGCCACTCCTCACTCTAGCCACAGAGCTAGCTCCAGCCCCACCTTCTACACATAACATGTCTCTCAAGTAACAAAACTCTTCCACACAACTCACCAGCAAGATCAATCCTTTTCATGCCTGTCAGTCTCCACATGCCCTCCCTGACATATTGCATACAAAATCAGCATTATCTCACAATCTACCTCTAATACCATTACTGTACATCTCCGATGCAGCCACTTATCACAAATGCTGCACAAAATGGAATTACATCCCATGCTCTTGTGGCAAACTGCACATGGCCACTTTCCCTCTTCTTTGACAGTACTGCCATCAGCCCTAGATACCGTGACTTTTGTTTTATCTGCATTTACTCACAAGTCCTTGTGCCTCACCACCCTTTCATTCTCTACAGTGATGAAAAAAAGAAAAGAGCATTAAGCAGAGAATGAAAATGATGTAATAGGAGGAAAAGTCAAAATGTGAAGTGAGTTCTCCCCCCCCCCGTAATACTGGGTGTAAGCTTGATTTAACATTCCCTGAGGCCCAACAATCCTTCTACATGATTATGATTATCTTGATTTTCTCGGGAAATTGGTAATTTATTAAAAAAAAACATATTATGAAATCTGCCGTGATCCATCCAGTAAAAATGAATGAAGTTTTACTGTAGCTAAATCAGATATCTGATGATGGACAGACCAGCCAGTAGAAAATAAACCAGCTATAGATATTTAGAACATCATCATCATCTGGACCTCCTCTCCCACCCTAGGGCAGGGTGAGGAGTAGCAACTTCCAGACAGTGAAGTTTGCCCATTCCAATGGGCCACGCTTCCATTCACTCGTCATTCAAGCTCACGGAATCCTGGCTCAATCTGATACACCAAAAAACTTTCACCACATTCTGTTGCTTCTCATAAACATACCTGATAGAGTCATTCACTTATTTATCTACAATCTTTTATTACTGATGTTTTTCATGCCTATTGAAGGTTCTTAATTATTCCAGTCCATATTTGTAATGACTTGATTTTCACGTGGTATCCATCAACTGCTGTGGTTGCATCTACACACACATCCTCAAATATATAGGTTATAATCTTCTGTGATTTGGTGGCTCTGACAAAACTCTCTGATTTTCATTAGTTCTCTTTACTTAACTATGTTCCAGTGTTTTTGGACTATATTTTGATCTCATTTCATCTTGTTGTTGTTGGTGTTTCCCGGCTCTTCTTGATGTGAACTCAGTGGATTGCAGGAAACTGTCCACTTTAACTTTCCTTGTGTTGAGGTTATGGTGAAGGATTGTGTTGTGAGAGAGAGATGGATGAGGTGGGTAAATGTGTTATAATAAGATGGGGTGCACTGCAGGAAGGGTGTATTGTTCATGAACTGTTCATCTCCTTTTACCTTGCAGATTCACCCGGGGTGCCTCCCAGTGCCAATGCCCACCAAATGTTCAAGGGATTCAGCTTTGTGGCCCCATTCCTCCTGGATGATCAGGTGGATGGCCTGGAGATGATGCAGTCACACCCTACAGAAAAAATGCAGATGCTTAGTAAAGTAAGTGCTTAAAAAAAAAAAAAATCTCTTTGTCACAGTACCATTAAAGAAACAGAAGATTTGTGATGTGGTGATGATTTGAATAGACATGTAGAGGAATACTGTAGTCTCTGGGTTCCTATAGAATACATGGAGAAGGAACTAAGAATATATAGAGAGAAAATACATGAGTTTAGGAGGCACAGGAAATAGTAGGTTGTAATAATGTACTTGGTGGTAGGTGGTGGTGACCATCATCCACTCACTTGATGTAGTGCTGCCTGTTTCTTCCTTAGTCTTTATCATTCTCTTTCTATGTCTGCCCTCCTCTCTTCCTATTTCACCCATCTTTCTTGTCACTTCTTATTGCTTTTCTTTACAGGTGGCTTTACATTGAGTGACAAGCCAAATGGTTTCCTGTAAGCCAAGAAACCATTTACAATGCTGGGTGGTAACCATATAACCAAACGATACGTGCTTCCTACGTGTCAACAAGTGGGTTGGTGGAGGGTTAGTGCTCCTCCCTGTAAAATAAATAACTGAAAGTCAAATGGCCACCCCTTACGGGATTATGACGTCTGGCAATAGTTAGATAGATAGAATAATGTACTTCATTTAAGAAAAGAGACTTGCAAGATAACATTCAAATTTAGGGATGTATGTTGCTTGAGTAACTGTTTTTTTTTGGTTAGTATGTTAAACAGGAAGCTATTGAGGAGTGTGTGCAGCAGTTAAGATTTGCTTGTACTGTATGCAATATTTTGCTGAGAAAACATGAGGGGAAGGAAATGACATACGGTATTTATCCAAGAGAAGAGCGTGGAAGTTAGGGAACTAGACAGTGAGGGAAGCTTTCTGTGTAGAGATGTGAAGAGTGGTGGCAGAGGTGCCATGACTGAGGGTGCAAATGAATGCCACCGATCTAACTTACGACTAGATAGGGGACTGACCGAGGCATATAGCGTCTAGGTCAGGGATGCACAACCTTTTGGGGTCCTCGGGCCACATGATCAAACTTAAAACTCACTGAGGGCCGCAAAATTTATTTTAAACAAAAATGTAGAAATTTTAGGTGCTTAATGGTAAAAATATAGTACTTAATTCATTATATTACAAAACTATGATTAATCCTTACCTGGCATGCATGACACAGTCTTCTTAATGTGATTTTTGACACTGTGATTCATAGACAAACTTTTTTATGTTGGGTTGAAACTTTGTTGTTGCCAGTCGCAAAACAGAGTGCAAACTTTCATCACTCAGCCTGCTTCGAATGTTTGACTTGTTTTAACTTAGCAGACTAAATGTTTGTTCACTTATATAGCCTAGGTAGAGCCAAATAAGCTTGCATAAATAGCAGCCTTGTTTCTCAAATAAGGATATTGATCTTTGGGCAGACAATTATAGAAATTGAGTAAGTCCCCTTCCTTAAACTTTGTATGAAGAATGTCGCTGTTTTGGAGGTCAATCAGTTCTAACTGGGCTTCTACTTCCACATCTTCACTTCTCGTCCAGTTCTGGGTCTGTGGCACATTTTGAATTATTATCTGAACTGCTATTTATCAATTTATTACCTTTTATTATTTTTTACCTTTTATTACCTACTAAGGGCCGCCAGAAGGTTGCTTGAGGGCCACATACGGCCCGCGGGCCGCTGGTTATGCATCCCTGGTCTAGGTGGTGGAGTGAGGAGGGAGATGCTGAGATAAGAAGGAACAGAAGACTTTTCCAAAATGAAAAAGGGGTGGTAATTAGTAGTTTGCAGATATATGTAAAGCTGGAAAAGAAGTGTATAAAATTTAGACACAGCTAAATAGTATCGATGACAAAATTAGCTATTTGGCTATTTGGAATAGCTAGACTGATGATGAGAGAAATTAGGTACAGTCGACCCTCGATACTATGGACCCCAAATCAATGGATTTCAGAAGCAACGGACAAAATCTGCTGACAGAGAATCACTCCAGACACCAGCTTTTTTTTTTTTTTTTTTTTCATTACAGGCACACTCACGATCAGTAATTTCTGCTCAGGGGTGCCCCCTTTGTACCACTGTATACCCAGGGAAGACGGGAGGGGGTGATGAAACGAGCTACCCCAGCTTCCTACCCTCCCCCACACCCCTACCCCACCCAACCCCCCACTCGTCATTCATAACTGGCAGTTACATCTCGAGCTAACCCCATACATTACACTCATAGTCACATTACTAATACACAAGCAAAACACTTGGACATGTGAAAAGTATATAACTACGAATGCTGCAACAAGAGGTTAATGCATTATAACGTTGACAATAAAAAATGTTGACAACGGCCATACCAGGCCTCATGCGTCGGGTGCTTGCGTGCGTACGTATACGTGTCTGTGTCTGTGTGTGTATGTCTTTGTGTGTGTGTGTGTGTGTGTGTGTGTGTGTGTGTGTGCGTGCGTAT
>JAGKTI010011005.1:0-11139 GCA_018397915.1 Birgus latro
GAACATAGCCCCACATACGCTACATAACCTCACCTCAACCTACCCGTTCATTCCTGTCTCTCTCTCTCCTCTTCCCTGCCCTCCTTTGTCTCGATCTACCCCATATTACCTACTCTTGCTTCGCCCTACATGTCCTTGCCCCCCATTTGCCTCTCCCTGCCTCACTCCACCTTTCCATTTTATCCGTCCCTGTCTCGGAGGGGCTCGGGGACTGGTATTGTTTTCACTCGGTTTATGTGTTTATTTGTTTGTTTGTCTGTCTGTCTATCTGTTAACAACTTCACAGGAAAACTAGTGGTGCGATTCTGACTAAAATTACAGGGATAATGGGCTATGGACTTCTGATCACCTGTGTAAATCCCTCACTACATCAGGGGAGTTACCCCCAAGTTAGTGGAAAGGGGGTCAATGTCAGGTGGGTCATAAAATCTCCAGTGGGCATAAAACCGTCAATTTTCACCTGATTTACTCCAAATTTGATATGTGACATCTTTGACTAGATATCCTGTTGTGTTTATACGTCATCACTAACATGACTGCCGGGGACGGGTTTGCTGTGCCTTGCACCTCTTCTTTTCTTTCATTATTTTCAAATATTTTCTTGAGGCAGTTCGTTCTTGGGAATGGCTGAACCACCTGACTCTCAGCATATCATTCTAGTCACTCCCTTCGTCCTGTCTCGGCCCTCTTATCTGTTGTACTTTCCATCCTGTTTATCTCTTCTTAACTTGTTGCTTTGCAATCCTGGTCTTCAGCCAATTGCCTCCGCCAAGGAGGTTATGTTTTCGCCCCTGTCCGTTTGTTTGTTTGTTTGTTGGCTGGTTTGTGAGCAAGATTACACAAAAACTACTGGAGGGATTTCCACGAAACTTGGAAGAAGAATGGGTCTTGGACCAGAATAGACTCCATTAAATTTTGGAGCGGGTCCGGATAAATGTGCGGATCCAGGATTTTTTGTTTCACATTCTTTAACATTGGGAGATAGGGCGTTTTTCGACATTTTCATAAATTTTTCAGTGAATATTGCATGGACCTGGGTGAAAAAATCAGACATATTCAGGATGTTGGTATCTTCGAATGTTTACAATTTGGCGCGGATCCATATAAAATTCCGGATCTAGCGGATTTAAATATGCTTTTATACCGGGGTAGTCTTTTTTCCAACTGTATGCTGGGCCTAGGTGGAGGTATGAGCTCTGCTGAGTGCCATTCTAGTTGAATAAGATATCATAGTTATAGCCTTGTGCATCAGACAACACCGAAAGGATCATTAAATCTGCCACTGTCTGCTTTTCTTTTTACTCCTTTAAAATCCTTTTTTTACCTCTTCTTTGCCTTAGTATCTATCCTCTTTGTCTTTCTCAACCTCGTCTTTGTTTCATTCCGTCTCTCTCTGTCGTACTCTGTATCACTTTCACATTTTGTTTCTCCTCTCCTTTACTCTGCATATCATTTGTCTCACTCTGGGTGCCCCTTGCTTCCCCCTTCTTCCCCCTTGCTTCGTTCGTTTCCCCCCTGCATGAGTGTTGCGTTAGTGCGGTAAATGAAACTGATAAAGATAGTAAGACAGGACAGTTTTATCGTAGGCCTACTGTATTTTTTTTTTCGTTATCTTCCAACATCCCTTCCAACACATCGCGCATTACTCAGTCCCCCGATTACCTCACTTTCTTCCAGTGCCTTCCCTGCGAGACCAGACTTCTGCTTACCTCTACTTTCTTACCTTCCTACACCCCCATTACTTCTTGTTGCCACTTCTGTAATACCATATCCCACACGCATCTTTATTACCATTTCATACCTCATCACTTCCCATTACCGCTTACGGATAGCCTAGTCCTCTGCTAATATTTCTACCTCCTGTTACTTTCTCACCTCCTCTGAAGACATTTACATATTTTCTAACTCACTCCTCCTTCCCCTACCTCCTTGCCTCCTCTGCAAACACATAACCCCTACTTACTTTCATACTTTCTCTTATGTCTCCATCTCTAGAATCCTCTTCTGCTTACCTCCCTACCTCGCCATCTGCCCCTGCCTCCCGCTGAAATACCCTGTTCCGTGCACAGTGCCCTACCTACTGTTCCAATACCTGCCTTCAACTTGCCAGTCCCCCATTGCCTACTCCATCTTTTACCTGTTGTCTTCTGTCTCTCCCATCTTCTCACATGTCCCTTTCTTTACCTTCCAACCAAACTCTTCTCCCGTCTTTTCCTTACATTGCTTCCCTTACCTTCCTTATGCTCTCCTACCTTTCACCTTCTCCATTACCCTCACAAAACTCTCCTTAGCATTACACTACCTCTTCCCAACTCCCCCTACCCCATCCCTACCCCTTCCCCACCCCTACTTCTCCCCTACTCCCCGTAGAACTCCCTAACTCCATGTCTCTTCCAGACAACTTCTTTGCTCCCCTACATCTCCTCTGCCCCCTCCCCCCCCACCTCTCTCCTACTCCCTTTCCCCTCTGGTTCCGCTACCTCTCTGTTACCTCTCTCCTGCCTCGTGTATAAACATTGTAGCAAAAGTGATAGCTCCCATAAGATGGCAGTACAAAAGGGCCAAACCCTGAAAGCAACCCACCAGTCTCCGTTACTTCACTGCCTACAATTTATCCTGCCCTTTGCCTCATCCTCCCTGCGTCAGTCTCATCATACTCTTCTCAGTACCGTCATACCTTCCTCAGGGTCACGCACCATCCTTATTGACACCCAGAATCCTTCTGTATCACCCAGTCTCACTCATTACCACCACAAGTACATCTCAATATCGCAGTGACATCATTAACATAACCCTCTCTCTCTCGTTCTCTCCCTCAGTATTATTTTAAATTCCTCATTATCTAACAGCCACACTCAGTATCACCCAGCCACACTCAGTATTACCTAGCCACATTCAGTATCATCCTGCCTCACTCAGTATCATCCTACCTCCCTCAGTATCACCCTACTTCCCTTAGTATTACTGTTTCTTCCTCGGTATTACCCTATCTCCCTCAGTGCAACCCTTAGTTCCTTAAACTAATAAATTTCCTCAGTACCATATTATTGTTCATTCATTCACCCATTCATCATCTAATCCTGTGATGTCCTATGAGGACTGTAAGAGCCCGGGGTTAGGCAAGTTGGTCCTGACATTTAAGATGAGTGTCCAGCTTCACTCATCCCTGAGTGGCATTACGTGAGCAATAAACCCCAGCCACCCCGCGGACATAAACCTGTACAGGCTCAGTCCGACTGGAGCGCCGTAATTACCCACTAAACCACCAGGCGTCATAATTTGGTTATATGATTACCACCCAGGATAGTAAATGATATCCTGAGTTACAGGAAACCATTCGGCTTGTCACTCAGTGTAGAGACCATAAGGCAGCACTACATTGAGTGAGTGGACGATGGGCACCCCCACTTACCACCCTCCATACTATTGTACGTTTCAATATTGCCCTGCCTCCCTTAATACCACCCGACCATCCTCAATATCAGCTTACCTTCATCAGTCTTATCCTGTCTTCCCCCGCATCACCCAGCTTTTTTTTTTTTTTTAACAGCACCCTCACTCCCGGTGCTTCATCCTCATTACCTCTGTCCCACCCTACTAATCTCTGCCTCACCCTACCTCCCTGTACTTTCCCCATCTCCCTCTGCCTCACCCCACTTCCCTCTGCCTCAACCCACCTCTCTCAGCTTCACACAGCTCCCTCTGACTCACCTAGTTCCCCCTACCTCACCCTGGTTCACCGTGCCTCTCTTACAATTATTTAATCATTTCTTCCAAACTACACTGATATCAATTAATTTATTAGCATATATCTAACAGTATGTCAGTGTAAAGTGTAAGTATAGCTCGGCCTACGTGGCTGAAATTCCTGACGTCGAGTGGGATTTGTGCTGACCTCAGGTCTGGCGACCTGGGTAGAGAGGAGCGGGCTGGCTTCAAGTTTAGTTGAGAGGCTGGGGTTGAAAGGAGCAGATTCTGTGAACACCTAGTCAGAAATAAAGTGGAAAGCTCCAACCGACTTTGAACATACCCTTTGCCCTTCATACCTGCTTCAAAGTGGTGGCGCAAAGTGGTTTGAACATCCAACAGCATGTTTCCTTCAAATATTATCGATATAATTACCGCCAAGACACACCTAGAATTGTGCAAAGCTGCCCTGCCACACCCTGTCTCATGCAAACATCCCTGGTCTTCTCTACACTCTGCCCCACGGTTATCCATCTCTACCCTACAAGCCAGCGTATCTTATCTTGAATGTCCTGCCATACCACTGCTTGTGGCCTGCCTTTCCAGAGCCTGCAGCTGTTCCCGTCACTGTTGCCCTTCATTGTGAGGCGCTGGTTTGTGTGTCCTGTGCCTTCAAGGTGCAGTAAACTGTCTTTGCCCTTACTCCAGTCTGGCTTGTTGTGTGGGGAAAATTTAACTCGTCACCGCCACCCTACCACTCTGCCCCATCCCACCACACCCGGCTCCATTCTCGCTGTCAGTGTCCTCAGTGCTAATCTATGAGGCCTACACCTGCCTGCTTTCCCAGTCTCGTCACCTGCTGCCACTGCGTGGAATTGAGAAGTATGTCTTCTGCGCTTATGTTGGCTTAATTGCCATCGCCCCTTTGCTCTTACCCTGCCCACTGGTGGAAAATTGCCCTCTTCTCACTCACCGTCACTTCCTAGCAGCCTGCTGCCAGGGCAAACATTACTTCACCACCCTTTGCCTTCCACGAGTGTGTGTGACTAACGACAGCCGGTCTCCCTGGTGCGAGATTTTACACCGCTCACATATGTCCCCGTCAAGTCTTCTGTCACACTCACAGTGTATACTTTTATAATTATTTCTGTTACCTTCCCACCTCACCCCAAAACAATGTTTGCCCGAGTAAAGATCTCTTACCTCACCCTCACCTTTTCACCTTCTTTAGAAATTGTCTGTCATTTTCTTTAAATATTGTGATTAATATTATTGTTTTATTCTGATTTCATTCAGAGCTCAATTTTCCTCAGAGTATTAGATTTTTCATATTTCTTGTTAACCTTTTTCTCTCATCCCTTTTTATTCATTCCTTATAAAATCATTATTTTTCTTTCATATACTGTTCATTTTCTATAACTCATTTTCATTCAATCTATTTATTTTCTCCTACATTCCTTCATTCCTTCATTCATTCTTTATTCATTTATTTATTCATTCATTCATACTTTATTCATTCTGTATAAAATTGCCAGGTCTCTTTCACATCGTGTGCAGTGTATATAATTCCTCTTCATACGTGTGGCTATTTAGCCTTTAATATTATACAGTATGTTAGTGTGTGTGCGCACGCACACATCTGCTAAGTCACGAGTGATGACGTCATCGGAAGGTTCCTGTGGTATGCAACCGGGAGCCTTGGCAGTTCACGTCGTAAAGGCGGCCGGGTGAGTGTGGTTTGTCTAGTTCCAACATTTGTAGCAGAGCGTGGTTCGTGAATGGCGTCGTGTTCGACCAAGCGGCCTCCAAAACTGGAAAATGATTCTATATATGAGAGCTGGAAAAAAAGACATTGGCATTTGGTGCGAACTAACGGACCTAGCAGCAGAAAAACAAGCTTTAGCTATTCACCTGTCATTGTCTGGGAGAGCGAGGGTGGCGTCTCCGCAGATTGAAACAGATGTTTTAAAGCAGAAGGATGGTGTTCAGACCCTGCTGAAAAAATTAGACGGTTTATTTCTCGTGGACAAAGAACGTCGACAGTTTGCAGCGTTTTATGAGCTATATAACTTCAGAAGAGCCAGTGATATGAACATTCGGGAGTTCGTGACAGAATTTGAGCATGTTTACTTCAAATTTACCAAGCAGGACATGGAACTGCCAAATTCTGTGATGGCTTTTATGCTCTTAGCTGCAATGCAAACTTTCAGACAGTGAACGACAACTAGTGATGTCCGCGATAACTGAGGTGACATACGAAAATATGAAATCTGCCCTGAATCGTATTTTTGCTGGTGAAATTGGCAGGCAGAACGAGGCATCCGTGTCCGCCCGGGAGGTGAAAGACGAACCAGTATTTTGGAGTGACGAAGTTGAGGGTGACGAAACGCTTTATGCTAGAGGTACTCGACGAGGACGGAGAATGTTGCGGGGTGGTGCAATACGTGATCGAAGTCGGGGTAGAGGCCGATGTTCAACCGTATCTGCTAGAATTCCCCAACGCTCATCCACCGGCAAGAGGCAGAACCCACTTGGGCCTGACGGAAAGGTATCGAGGTGTTTCGTATGTGATTCTAGATTTCATTAGGCACGTGACTGTCCGGATGCATACGAAAACGACGGCAGTCGAGAAGAGAATTCTGAAACTGTGCATCTGTCATTGTTTATGGGCTATGCGGATTATGCCGCTAGTAGAGGTAAGTCACAGACTCTAGTAGAAGAATCTAAGGGATGTGCTCTTCTAGACACATGGTGTTCTACAACTGTATGTGAAGCTGAATGGATCAATTGCTATCTAAGTGAGTTCACTGATTACGAACGTGATGCTGTAAGAGAAGAAGCGTCATCCTCAACGTTTACTGATGGTGTCACAGTTGCTTCCCTCAAACGTGTTACTCTGCCCTGCTACATTGGAAACATGCGTGCTACCATCGTGACTGATGTTGTGGACTGCAATATTCCCTTGCTGTTGAGTAGACGTTCCATGAAAAAAGCAAAAGTGTTGATGGTACTCACACAAAAGTCTATGTATTGGATACATAGTGTGTATCAGACGCAAATAGACCATCCAGCTTCGTCCTTGGAATCTTCTGTCAAATTAAGAAGAGAGGACGAGAGTGTTGTGTGTGTGCGCACGCAAACATCTGCTGAGTCACGAGTGATGACGTCATCGGAAGGTTCCTGAGGTATGCCAGATAATGCAACCGGGAGCCTTGGCAGTTCACGTCGTAAAGGCGGCCGGGTGAGTGTGGTTTGTCTAGTTCCAACACAGTGTATGCCTTATATCCAAACAATTAAACTCTCGCCAACTTGCCAGTCGACTACATGATGATAATAACAGTCTTTATAGTAACATAACCTTGCTTTATAGCCATTATTTTCTTCTGTAAAACTAGACTCAGACACTCTTGCTGCTACTACTATTCCTCTTACGAATATTACTCCACCTTCAACCACTATTTATACACCTAATCATAGTCTTACGGCTGTAGTCTTAAACTGTGGGCGGCCGTTCACCTTGCTCTATCCGTATCTTTTGGTAATCTTAACACAAAAGGAAGAGCGTTCCCCAGTGAACGGCAGAGGATTACCTCAGCGTAGTACTGGAATCCGCGGGGAGTCTCATAGCACCCCTTCGCATGCCCCTTCGTCATTTTATAGCAACCTTGTGGAAAGAAAACTATGTACAACATGAAGAGCCCTATGTTGTGTGATGGGAATTTTAATTTAACGATAAAAACGTCGTGTGAAGAGAAAAATTAGCATTTAATATTTTTTTATCGTTTTAAAAGACTTCATCGCTTTTCCGGAGATGGTTCATTTACGACGAGACGAAAACAAAGATGGGATACTGTATCCACTTCCATTTCATTTATCACTATTTCTACTAAGCTGATTATCGGATATGGTGCATGATACTTGTATAATAGTTTGATTAGTTCATGAAATGAGTCCTACAGTAAACAGACGAATCGTGCACAGCCAGTTAGTTTGAATTACGAAGTCTCATGTTTGCTTTCGGTAAACTTTAATAAGTCCGCACTATTTTGTTTTGGCTTGGCAATATATTTTCTGGTGTATTTTGGTGTGAATTGAAAGAATTTGACCTTCATTTTCGGTGCTCGTGATTTGTTTTCAAATTAATCCCCCCTCCCATGTGTCTTGGGGACTACAGTTGCGGCGCACGGCTTTGAGGATGTCATTATCGTACCCAAGCAATCTACCCATTATCAGTGCATCTGATTTCGGGTAAAATGATTCGTGTATGATGTCCGGGTATAATAACATTCGTGTCTAATATAATCGTGTATAATAATTATATGAAATCTGATCTGATGCACTGTTGACTGGTAGGTCGCCAGGGTACGATAATGACAACCTCAGAGTCATGCGCCGGGACTATAGTGGGATTTCGTGGTTCTTGGTGGGAAAATTGGCAAAAACAAACATTAGGGGCAGAAATGTAGTCAAAATCGGTATGACCAGCCAAGGCATATTCGTAGGGTTATTACTGACCGCATGCACCCCTTTGAAGCTATGCCTGACACCGAATTTTTCCTGCGGTATGGATTCTACAAAGCCTTTTTGCACACTCTTACACAGAGTATTCAAGAACAAATGCCAGTCTTTAACAATAAAAGAGGTAAGAAATTATAACAATAAGAGACTATAATGTATGTCAGTCTGAGAAACTGTAATGTTTTTATATTTTAAGATTTTACATTTTAAAATTACCAGTGTTACCAACTGTTTGCAGCGCCAACGCACACGAAGGGGTGCGCTCTCACACTTTCAGGTGTGAACTTCTACTTCGAGTGGGGTGCGAGAAGGGTAACCCCTGTCCTCAGTTCCAAGACTACAGGCGTTAGTGTTGTCTTCGATCCGTCAGATATTTTTTAAACAGATACTTTTACTCCTTCATCTCAGTGTCCCTCCTACACAGTTACTCCCTCTCGGTACTTCTACCATAGTTTCCCCTACTTTCTCTCTCATTTTCTGCCCTGGGTACTTTTAATGTCTCCTTCAACATTCTTGGAATCTCAACCATGTATGCGAACAACAATGTCTCACATGCCTCTGCATTCCTCTGTTCGTTCATACTCATTCATCAACAGTGTCTCTGTTACTACTCATTCTTGCTCGTGATGCAGATTGCCTACATCTGCCTAGAGCCGTCACCTGTCCGGTGAGCGTGGCTGGTCGACAACAGGTTAGAGTGACAAATCCTTTATTGTTTTCTGGCACTGTGGTGTCTCTGGACATCGAAGGTCACACTGATATCACCGGCAAAGACAGTTCCGTGAGGACAGACAATTCCAGAGGTTGAAGTATCGCCATGGATGTTATAGATACGACGACCGGTGACGGAGTTCGCCTTCGTGGTCCGACCATGGACTAGTAAATACCACAAACAAGCCACAAGCCATTCTGTTAATGAGTGACATTAATTGACACAACGGAATTCGGGGGAAGGGTAGCATGACATTCGAAAATCTCCAACATAGCAGTACCAAACACCATGAACTGCCCCCGTATAATTTTCATGCATTAGGTTTCTTATGGGTAGCTGTGCGTGGAAATTGCGGCCAAGTGAATGTTCGTCTCTTTATGGATTCCGGTTCTGCCATCAACTTGGTTACAGAACAGGTGTTAACAAGAATTAAGTGTAAGAGCTCGAAACATGTTAGCTTCCTTGGGCCCACTGATCATTGTCTTTGTAGTGTAAATAGATTAGATTGAAATGTCCATGGCAAAATTCAGTTTCAATATTCTCCACATGATTCAGCAGATCCAATCGTTGCTGATTTTTATGCCACTCCTTGGATCAGCTGTCCTGTTGACGTTTTACTGAGTGTTAAAACCATGAGAAGCATTTTGTAATGGTCCATTTAACATTCGCTCTGATGACACCTCTCTTGTAGTTCTGGGCACAATCACCTATGCTGTTCATACATTATCCCGTGTTGGTTGGCTTACGATAGTCATCACTACAGTAGTGAAGCTGCCATTCGTGCTATCTACCAATACATCCAAGAAAGAGAATATACCATCTTTGGCAACCTCAGCAGCGAATCGTAAGCCAGATATTTCTTCTAGGCATGTTGTTAGTTGTTCAAGTCGATCTTGATTTTCTGGACACATGAATGTATCATCAAAATACCTACAGTATATTTGAAGTTAGCCATCTCGGTGTACATACGCCAGGTACTGTACATGAGACACAAAGGCTTGTGCAAAGAGCACTCCTAGCGGAGGCCCCATGGTGACACCATCCTTCTGAACTTGCAATTTTCCTTCTAGACACCTGAATGGCGCTTCTGTTGTGCAGGCTTTTAGCAATTCTCCCATGATGCTTCTTGGCATCTCTGTTGATGGTAGCTCGCGATGTTGGTAGACGTAGTCCAGGATTATAATTATCAATTGTTCTCCGTGTTGGGACATTGATGAATTAGCTCTCGATGTCCAGTGAGGCGATAATGCCATTTGCTCTGTCCGCCTTCAAAATGTCCACGAACTCCTCTGTTGAACGTGGTGAGAAGGGTGTAGGTATGTAAGGCATGATTATTTGGTTCATTCTTTTTCCAGTGCTGTAAGTTGGCGTGGGCATCTGGTAGATAATCGGCCTCAAGGGGTTGCCTTGTTTGTGAGTATTGACATTACTGTAAAAACATTCAGGGGTCATAATCAACAATTACCTTATCCAGTTTTGTAAAGTCCATTTTTGCAATCACTGCTGTAATCAGGGTGTTCATGCGTATCTTGGGTGTTACCTGTTGTAGGTGTAAACTAGGTTCGATTTCTAAGATGCCTCTACACTGACGGAGACAAGTCTCCTTGTTTAGTATCACGTATAATTTTGCTTGTCCACCTTTCTGATAATTGTGTTGTTGTCACGTAGTTGTTTCGCTGCTTCCTTCAGTCGTGGTGACAGGAGACCGCGTGTATGACAGTGTCTCACCTTCTTACTCTCTGCCTTGAGTTGTTCTTGCAAATCTGGGTTGATGTTGAGTTTGTCATCCTGCTCCAGTTTACGTAGATCTTTGTACAACATTGACCGGAGAAAACTGAAAATGTTAGACGCAATTTATATAAGTGAAAGGGCACCTGTGATTAATATACAAACTAACATGACCACGAACATATCCATGTTTGATAGTGCTACACGCAGCCGTACTAGCGACAGTGACACCATTACCTCGTCAGATAACCCAACCATCCCTCTCCCTGTCCCCTCCCCGTCTACCTCACCCTCACATGCTTGAGAAGACAAGCCCGCATCTGGTCTAGCCGCGTCCACGACCCCCAACCTGTGGGTTGGGTATAAATACAGATGTTTGATCAACGCATGTTTAGTTTTAGTTAAACAATATTATTATGTAGTATTCGAGATGTCATTTGTGCTGTCTTGATTTATCTTTCCTGTATAAGGTAATGAACTGTATAGTGTTTTTG
>JAGKTI010011005.1:17104-27296 GCA_018397915.1 Birgus latro
GGGGGGATGGGCTCTGCCCCCCCCCACGCCAGCGTCCTCTGTCGCCATGCAGAGGACGCCCCCTTGTTTATTTACTGCCATCCTCTGACGGGCTCTCCACCCTGAGCCCGTGCCACACCAGTGTGGCGAATATATATAAAAAAAAAAAAAAGTCTCTGGCCAACCCAGAATCTGTGTAAAGGTGCATATTGTACTTGTCTTTGGGACTAAACTTTGAATATATATTTGTGAATGGTTACTACCTTGTTTTTGTGTCCCGTCCTTTCCCTAGAAATGCCGACCCGGTCTTGAAAAAGAACCCACTGTAAGTCTGCGTATTTGAGGGAGCAAGGAGTCGACCCTCAGAAACGCGACAGGTAAAACACACCACCTCTCGCATACGCATCTGAGTAACAAGACGTTGGCCCTCAAATACGTAGCATAACACTTACTCATCACATTAGCCAAGTACTTAAATGCACTCACATTCTCCATATCCTCCCCATCCAGTCCTGCTGTACATTCACTGACTTCACTTCTCTCGAAGACCATGACTTTATTCTTCCCTACATTCACGTTCACTGCTGATATCGTTTCTTACACACTCTCCCAAACTCATTTACCAAGCCTTGCAGCTCCCCTTCGTCTTCACATAACAACACAGTATCATCTGCAAACAACAGTACAGGGAGTCTCCAAACACTGCTCTCTCTCACTAGGGCCGCTCCAACATCCACTGCCCTACCTTGTATCTCTTTTATAACCCCATCCATATACAGACTAAACATCCATAAAGACATAACACTTCCTTGTTTCAATCCAACCTTCAAATAGAAAAATTCACTCAGTTCACCATCCACACGCACTGCAGCCTTACCACCCTCATACATACTCCTCATGGCCTTCAACAACTTCCCATCTACTCCATATATTCTTAATACTTTCCACAATCATTGTCTATCCACCCTGTCATATGCTTTCTCCAAATCCATGAAGACTGCATACAACTTCTTTCCCTTCTCTAGAAACTTTTCCACTAAAGATCTAAGAATGAATATCTGATCTACTCATCCTCTTCCCTTCCTAAAACCTCCCTGTTCTTCTCCAACTAATACCTCTGTTATTTCCCTGACTCTGTCAATAAGTATCCTACCATATACTTTTCCTATTGCACTAAGAGGGCAAATGCCCCTATGTTTACCACACACACTTCTTTTTCCCCTTTTCCTATGTGCAGGGGAATAATTATACCTACCTTCCGATCCTCCGGGACTCTAACTTCCTCCCAGGCCAATCTGCAAATCTTCCACATCCATTCTATTACTATCTCTCCCCCATGCTTCAGCATTTCACCACACACTCCATCAATTCCTTGGGCTTTCCCCATTTTAACTTTCATCATTGCTTTCACAACTTCCATCCTGCTGATTTCTTTTTTCTTCCTACATCCCTTCTTCTCCCAGCCATTCCCCAGCCACTTATACTTGCATTACTTTCATTCTCTATGTTCAACAATTCATTAAAGTGTTCTCTCCGTCTGCTCACTTTTCCTCCTTTCTCCACTAGTAATCTACCATTTTTATCTTTCACTCCCTAACTAACTTCTTTGGCACCCTGTCTAACTCTCTTTACCTCTTTCCAGAACATTTTCTTACATTCCCTCCACTTTACACTCAAATTTCGTCCAAATTCCTCATCCACTCTCTTCTTACTCTCTCTTACTAATCTTTTCACCTCTCTCTTCCTCTCTACATATAACTCTCTTTTCCGTCTCTCAACTTCTTCGACGCCCCTGTTCCTCATCCACTCACTATATGCTTTCTTTTTTTTGTGCCACAGCCTCTCTCACCTCTTCAGTCCTCCATACTGTTCCCTGTACCCCCTTTCGTCTTCTCTTCACTCCACACACCACCTCACATGCTGCAAAGATTTCTTCTGTGAATATTTTACACACACCTTCCACCTACTCCCCCCCCCCATCCTCAGCTACTTCCTATCTCTCCCCACTTCCCTAACTCACTCCTTAGTCCCTTGTTTGTCTCTTCCAACAAACATCTCTCCTTAGTCTAATTTCCTCTCTCCCTCCCTATTCATGTATCTTCCCATTCCTCTACCTCCCACAAGAGTACTGAAATGCCCTTGAAGACAGCTGCTCAAGACCATCTCTTTTTTGTGTCTGCCTCAGCAGCAGGTCAGCAGTAGTGGGTGTCCCAAGTTGTGTTAGAGTACACACCTGCAAAACCTGTAACAGACAAGCACTCGTCGAAGTTATACATCTGTTGTTGATACTGCTACATCGGATGCCATGAGTGGAGAGACTTGAGTTGGGGGGATGAGGCGACATGATAAAACTCAGTAAATCCTATGTGGGTGGCCACACTGAATGTACAAAGAGGTTTGTCACTTCGCTCACCATCCACTCTCGTTACTACGTGATGCAGCATGTTCCAAAATGTCGCGTACTGCCTTGCGACATTCCCAGTCTTCAAAACTTGCACGAGAGGTTGCAGCTTCCTATTTGGACATGTATTGCATTAACGCTCACCTAGATGCTTATTGCTCGTTGCAGCCTCCCTGCTCATCTCGTCCAGTGTGGCCATACCCTTATATAGACATCTGTAAGAGATTCAAACCTGTAACAGACACACCCATTATAAGATAAAGCCTGTACCAGACATCTGTAATATATGTACCTCTAGTAAAAGAAACAATACTATAAAAGATATAGACTTGTATTAAAGATAGTGTTGTTTTCAAGAATCACAATTACAAAAAAGAAAACTATCTTAAACACACCTTCAATAGACACACTTGTTATAGAAACATCCATCTACTGTATCTATTGCCAGACGCCTCAATCGCCTAAGGGATGGCCACAATGATATCACATCCATGTCGCCCTGTCTCCCGCCATTTCACTGCCCTGCTCCCAGCTCACACCTTCTCTCATATACCTTTCCACTCCATCTCTCCAACTCATCCATGACCTCCCCCTCCCTCTCCCCTCTTCCACCTCACTGACATACACTCTCCTTCACAGTCCCTCGCTCTCCATCCTCTCCACATGGCCAAACCACCTAAGTGTATTTCTCCTAATGCTTTTAACACATCACATCCACACTTCCTCATTTGTCAGTCTGTCTCTTCGTGTAACTCTACATGCTCCTCTTAAATACCTCATTTCCACTGCTCTCGCTTTTGACTTGTCTCCTTCCATTAAGGTCCAAGATTCATTTCCATATGTTAGAGCTGGTATAACAGTAATGTCATGCAGCTACTTTTTTACTTCCATGCTCACTTCTCTGTTTCTTATCACTGCTTTCAAAGAACCAGCAATCTTTCTTCCTTGGTGTACGCTTTCAAGCACTTCTTCCTCCGAATTTCCATCCTTACTCATCATACTACTTAAATGCACTCACATTTTTCATTTCCTCTTCATCCAACCTCACTGTACATCCAGTGACTTCATTTCTCTCGAAGACCATAACTTTCCTCTCCCCAACATTCACCTTTAGAACCAGTTTCTTACACACTCTCCCATACTCGTAGCACCAAGCCTTGCAGTTCCCTTTCGTCTCCACTTACCAATACAGTATCATCTGCAAACAAGAGTATAGGGAGTTTCCAAACGCTGCCCTCTTTCATTAAGGCCACTCCAACATGCACTGATTTACCTTGTATCTCTTTTATAACTCCATCCATATACAGACTGAACACATCCCTGTTTCAGCCCAACACTGAAATAGGAAAATTCACCATGTTCCCTATCCACACGCACTGCATCATTAGCCCCCTCACACGTACTCTTCACGGCACTCAGCAACTTCACATCTAATCTATATATATTCTTAATATTTTCCACATTCCTTGTTTATTCATCCTGTCATATGCATTCTCTAAATCTATGAAGGCTGCATACAGCTTTCTTCCCTTTTCAAGAAATTTTTCCACTAAATACCTAAGAATGAATATCTGATCTACGCAACTTCTTTCCTTCCTAAAAACCTCCCTGTTCTTCTCCAACTAATTCCTCTGTTATTTCCCTAACTCTGTCAATAAGTATCCTATCATATACTTTTCGTATTACACTAAGAAGATAAATGCCCATATGATTACCAAACACTTCTTTTTCCCCTTTTCCTCTGTACAGGGAAATAATTACACCTACCTTCCAATTATCTGGGATTCCACCTTCCTCCCAAGCCAGTCTGCACATCTTCCATAACCATTCTACTACTATCTCTCCCCCATGCTTCGGCATTTCACCACGCACTTCATAAATTCCTGGGGTTTTCCCCATTTTGACTTTCCTCATTGCTTCCACAACTTCCATCCTACTGATTTCTTCCTCCCTTCTCACCTCCCTCCTTCTCCTAACCATTCCCCAGCCATTTATACTTGCGTTACTTTCATTGTCTATGTTTAACAGTTCCTTAAAATGTTCTCTCCATCTGCTAACCTTTTCTCTCTTCTCCACTAGCAATCTACCATTTTTATCTTTTTCTCCCAGAATAACTTCGTTATCACCCTGTCTAACTTTTTTTTACCTCTTTGCAGAACATTTTCTTACATTCCCTCCACTTTACACTCATAATCCTTCCAAATTCCTCATCCACTCATCTTACTCTCTCTTGCTAATCTTTTTGTCCCTCACTCTTCCTCTCTACATATAACCCTCTCTTTCGTCTCTCAGCTTCCCCCACGCCCCTGTTTCCCATCCACTCGTTATATTCTTTAATCTTTTGCGCCACAGCTTACTCACCTCTTCATTCCACCATGCTGTTCCTCGCACCCCCTTTCGTCTTCTTTTCACCCCACACAACACCTGACATGCTGCACAGATTTCTTCTGCGAATATCTTGCACACACTTTCCATCTCCCTCATCTGCTCCAAGTCATATTTTTCCAGTGACTCCTCCACTTCTCTCTTACACTCTGCCTTTTTTTTTCCATCTTCGTGCAACCTTTCTACCCTCTTTGTATGGACTACTTCCTCCTGTCCTACCCTCCTTCTATTCCTCAATTGCATTTGAACCTTGACTTCCACTAACACAACGTGGTGGTCAGAAAGTCCACTCCCCCAGTCTCTGTATTCTCTTGCATCCATTACACACCTTTTCATTCTCTCATCCACACACACATAATCACTGCCTTCTGTTCTCTCAGTTCTCATCAGTTGCAACGTATGCCTGTGGATAATTTTGTGCCTAAAGAGGGTATTGGCTATCACCAACCCCCTCCCAGCACAAACGTCCTTAAGAGCACTGCCATTCTCATCCACTTCTGCAGGCACACCCCACTCACCAACTACTGCATCCACCTTCACGTTCCCTACATTTCCATTCATATCCCCGATCAAAAACACTCTCTCATTCCTTTCATACTTTTCCACGGCTGCTTCCACATTTGCCCAGAACTCTTCTATCACTCTGCTTGCACGATCCTGCGTTAGTGCATACTCACACACACATTTGCCCACCTTTGTAGTCCTATTTTAAATCTTACCCCCACAATCCTTGAGACAACTGATCCATGCTCTCTTATAATGTCCTTCCATCTCTTGCACACAACAATACGTACTCCTTTTGCTCTCTCATTCTCTCCTACTCCTGCACATATACCCCATCCATACTCTCACTCTCTAACACTCTCACCTCTTCACTTAGACTCATTTATTCCACATATGTCCACTTTTGCACCCTCAAGCACCTGGACAATCTTTCACCTCATCATTTGCACCCCTTATATTCCATGTCGCAAACCGTACCATGTCCTTTGTTCGGTCCTTAGTCATCACCTGTTGGTCAGTTATTGTCCAAAGCTTCTTGTTTGTATTTTTAGTAGTTATTTTCTGGGGAGGGGCACTAACCCTCCGCCAACCCACTTGCTGTTACGTAGGGAACACATGCTGGTTGGCTATGAGGTTACCAGCCAGCTTTGTAAATCATTTCCTGGTTTACAGAAAAGCATTATAGAAATCTGCCTGTATATAAGACAGACCTGTAATAAAAGAATCACACAGGCAGTGAAAAACACATAACTGTAATCAGACATACATCAGTAATAAAGGTGAGTTGGTATGAATGGGATATAGCAAGGAGCGAGGACAGTTGCATTTTGTTATGGTGATAGATAAATTTACATGGCAGTTATATTTATAAGCACTGGTAGTTAAAACAAAACAAAAAAATGGCCGATTGTGGCATTTGCGACCTTGAGTGTTGGAGACTGGTTCACCACCATATTTTTCACAGATTATGGTAATTGGAGGAATATGGTGACGTATTACCTCAGTGAAAGAAAGTTTGAACGATTATTTTAGCTAACTGGTCCCTGTTAAAACGATGGCAGACTGAAGTGGCTGTCATACTCAGTGAATAAGTAACGGTGGCTAGAGTCGCTGGTGTTGAAATGTTATTTGTCATTCCTGTGGCCATCTGCGCTGAAATGACGTTAGCAGTAGTAGTAGTAGAATAACTCCAGTCTATCTGGCCGAGCAGGACCATCAACCGCAGGCAAATAATCGCCTCTGCAAGTCTGTATTAGTGAAGTGAACCGAAGTTCGCTTGTGATGGACAACACCTAGCCACAGTGAGGCGCGAGGAAGACCGTGGAAGTTTGGTTCCTGGATGGTCGCCGGAACTGCGTCTCCACCCAATTAACAGGGGCATCATAGTAGGCTCCATGCTACCCCGTTATTTGGTTGTATGGTTACCATCGTGTGTTATGAATACTTTTCTGGGTTATAGTACACAGTCTGGCCTGTCACTCAGTGTAGAGTCACCTAAGAAGACGTAGGCATCAGTACATCAGCAGACTGGATGATGGGTGACACCACCTGCCACCAGGAAATGACGATATATTGTAGTAAATATGATGGATATGCTAATAATTAAAATGATGGTAGAGTGTGGTAAATGGCCGTTGCAGCCCTCAGTAATACAGACATGTTGGTAGGTGGTGATAAGTGGTAACAGTGGCTGATTTGGGTACTTACAGAAGAATGTGGTAGTTGCGGTAATTGGTGTTCATTATAAAGGAGAAAGAGCAAGGTAAGCTGTGGTCGGGATGGAGGGATGTGGTAGCTACAGAAGTCGATGTTGATGGTAGATGGGATGTAGTGAGATACAATGCGGTAGTTGTGGCCCTTGGTGGCGAAGATATGACTATGTGGTAATTGTGATAGTTGTAGTCTAAATTTCAGAGGAATATTGGTAGCTTGTGGTAATTGTGGTGGCAGATGCTGAAAAAACTTTGGTAGGCTGACTATTGGCTTTGCTTGTTGTGGACCTTGGTAGTGAAGAAATGTTGGTAGATTGTGGAAACTGCAGTAACTGTGCTCCTCTGTATAGAAGGATTGGTCATGGCTTGTGAAAGGTAAAAGGCAGTCATGGTAGTTGTGGCCTTTGACAGTAAACAAAAAGATAATAGCTTATTTGTACCGTGATAGCTGTCGTTCCCGATGCTGAATGAACAACAGCAGTTTGTGGTGATTGTGTTTCTTGTGGTCCCCATTGTCGAAGTAATGTTGGCAGGTTGCAGTAATTGACAGGGAATGCTCAACGAGGTGTATCTGTGTGTTGAACTGTTCTGTGATGGAAGGTAGTTTTGTGCTAGTTATGTTCTCTATTGTGGAGATAGTGTCAATAGGTTGTGGTACTGCAGTTGTATCAGTAAGATTTGGGAGGTGATATAAGTTTTATCCGTATTTTCTTTTGAAGTAACGCTGATAGATTATGGCAGTAGTGTAGAAAGTTTTTACTAGGCGGTGATGAGAAAATGTTTGCAGACCCAGTGTCAAAGAAATCTTAATAAGCTGCGGCTCCTTTGTGGGAAGGTCCTAAGAGGCAGTAACCGTGTTTGTTTTGGAGACGTGCACTGGTAGCGTGCCGTGTGGTTGGGTGTGGTGGTTTTGGTATCAGTGTTGATGAACTGTTGGCTGATTGTGGTAGTTGTGAAAGAAAGTTCCCAAAGATGTAACTGATTATTGCTGCGGTTCTAAGTAATGCAAAAAATGTAGATGATTTGTGATAACCATTGTAGTTCTGGTCGTCAGTAATGAAGGAATGATCGCATAAGCTGTGGAAGCAGTGGAAGAAGTTTTTAAGAAGTAATACTTTTCGTTGGTGTAGTACTCGGTAATGAAGAAATGCTGGTAGATTGTGGTAGTAATGACATGGTTCTAAGAGAAAGTAATGGGGTATAGTGGTCCTTGTTCTCGAAGGAACGATGAATGTTATAAAGGATCAAAGGAGTATAAAGGAAAGCAGACATCAACAGACTCATAGGTCCTTTCGAGGCTGATCATTGTGTGGCAGGTTATAACGAAGGTAATTATGCTATGAGTAAAAGACAAGAACAGAAACGCAAGAAGGTAGTTTGTGGTAACTCGTGGTAGTTGTAGTCTTCAAAGATCAGAAACTGCTGGTAGGCTGTGGCAACTGTGTGTGAGTCTATGAGGCCGTAATTATGTTTGTTGTGGGTGCGTGTGTTGGTTGGTAATGGCAGTGGTAGCGGTGGGGCGAGTTATTGCTTCTCTGAATGAGTTAGGTGGCAATGGAACTTCTTGTTTTATCCCGTATTATTTATTGCCAGTCTTTTCGTACGCCTCTTCTCCATTTCTTGTTCTTCACCTGTCTTCTTCTTTTCGTCCATACATAGTTTTCTTTCATTTTTTTTATTTCTTGTTTTTAGATGCAGATAATTATTTAAATGACTCACTCTATGTCACGAATATTTTACATCGTAAAATTATGTAAAGTAAATGGTGACATCGAGTGATTTTGCGAGCGCAACGAATGATTATGAAATGTACGAGATTTCGCTCATTCTCTCAACCGTCTGCTCGCGTATTTATATTCGCATCAAGTTGTCAAAACTTTCGTCATTCTTTCGTCATTCTTTCGCGAGTGATTGTTTTTATGTGCAGACGGTGCATTCCTCTGGGCAATAATTTCTGAATTATCACTTCCGCCTCTCTGACCGTTGCCCGGCCACACCCTTTCACACGCCCTCACGTCGGACACTCGTCGGACACTCGGAAACAGAGTCAGTCTGCTTTGTAGCCATGGTGCGTGCGGTTATGCTTTTCGAAAGCTCAAGTGATCACTTTTCATAGCGATTTCAGATCTCAGCTTGTATTGGCGTGTATTCCCGAAGCTCCCACCAGTCCTTGGTGATCGACTACAGCACGGTCTCATCTATACCGATTAGTATTTCCTTTTGTTTTCGTAGGCTTAAGTTTTGGGGTTATTTAGCTATTTGTCTGAGTGTTTGAGTGAGTGCATTTCCCTTTCTTTGATTTGAATTGGAGTCATGTAACGTAAATTTATTTTCTTGTATTTAATAAATTTACAGTTCGTTTTCTTGAGCTTTGTTAAATGTAACAGTCGTGTTTAATTTTCCCACATATTTAGTACACTTTTGCTACTCCGCATTAGCACAACTCTTTATATTAATCACGACTGGTACTTAGGCCAGCTTTTGGCATTAATCTTTAAATCCGTTGTGCTAGCTAGGAGTTTGGCTCAGCCAAGATCCTGATTATTATTATTATTATTATTATTATTTTAATGTTAAGGGGAGAAACTAACTTTCTCAGAGGCCAACGGTACAATATTACAGCCTACTTGAGAGTCTAGTCTCTGCTGTGTACCGTTGAGAAAGTCTATAAATTCTCGACTCTAGAGAATTGGCGAAGTAAGCCAGCATAAAAGTGAAATCGAGACTTGATTTCACGAGTCTATTCTCTTGTAATAAATGACTCGATAGTCATTCCTAGCACACATAGCTATACATTGTATACTCGAATTATACAATATAACATTACATTCTCCTCAATTATACATTTTTTCCCCTGATATCTGGCAACCTCATTCCAGGATAAACTCCTAGCTTGGAATTATTACCAAATTACCCACTCACTCTTACTTAAGTCACTCAGTCTCAAACTAAGCACGATGGAATCCAGTGCATTCGTGCAAGAAGCTAAGGATATGGGGCTTACTAACCCCCAGGAAATTTGAGATTATGTCCTGTCGCGCTTCAATTACGAGCAGCGGCGCGAGAATGCCGCCCGTGAAGAGCGGAAAATTCAATGCGAACATGAGAAAGAACAACGTGAGTATGAGGAACGAGAGCATGACAAAGCACGTGAACACGAGCGCGAAGCACGTGAAACATAAGCGTGCCGAGCGCGAGGCACGTGAAGAAC
>JAGKTI010011006.1:0-27295 GCA_018397915.1 Birgus latro
ACTGCCTGACCCTTTAAGTGCTCTGTACCATTAGGCAGATGTGGATTGGGTGTGCTAAGCCGACTCCGTGCCTGCCTTACCCCTGCACCGTTGTTGATTTTATACCCTGTGTAGAGTACAACTCAAGTGTTGGGAGGCTCCCCACATACAGCTCCTCTCAAGAAGGCGGAGTCAAACACTTTTCGTCTCATTAACTCTCCTTCTCTTACTGACTCCTTTCAACCTTCATCTCGCCGCCGCACTGTTGCATCTTTATCTCTCTTCTGTCGCTGCTACAATGGTCACTGCTGCCTTGAACTGTCTGCTTGTGTAACACCCGTCTAGCAGCAGACTCTCACCCCCTTTCCGTCCAGCTCTAATGCAAGAGTTAACCATTACTCCCAGTCCTTCATGTAGGCAACAGGTCAACTCTGGAACTGTCTCCCTTTGTCTGTATATCCTGCTTCCTATGATCTCCAGTCTTTCAAACGCAGTGTGTCCAGGCATCTCGGTATGAACGGATCTTCAATTTGGTTCTCTGTTGTCTTGTTTTTGTGTTTTTCCTTGGAGGGAACATTCTTACGGCCTTGTGGCCTTTAGTTCTTTCTTCCTTGACCTAAAAAAAAATCACACACAACATAACGCACAACCTTCACAACAGCCACCACTATCGAACCACCACAACTACCACAACCCCCACAACCACCACCACGACCGCCACAACCACCACAACCTGTACCATATTCTCAGGGGAGGCTGGCCCCAATACGTAGTTTTCTCCACCAGCCTAACGGGTCTAAGAAAGTAGGGGGGGGGAGGGTAAGACTTAACGCAGGAACGCACAGCTCCTTCACTAAAGATTAAACCCATGCTCTCTCTCTCTCTCTCTCTCTCTCTCTCTCTCTCTCTCTCTCTCTCGCTTTGAAACATTATCATAGGTCTGTTTTTGTGTGAGTTGCCTTTGTATTCCTTTGTACTCCTTTGCATGGTACGATAGGGCAGGGTAAGAGAGAGGGAGGTGGGGTAGGGTAGGGTGGGCTAGGGTAGAGTATGGCAGGGTATGGCGTACGGTGTGATACTTAATGGAGGCTTGGGCACGGTTGGCATTAGGTAAAGAGGCAGAGTAGGGTAGGGTAGGGTACATCAGGGTAGGGTATGATTGGGTAAGGCAAGATAGGGGAGGGAAGCATAAGGCAAAGAGGTAAATTAGGCAAGAACAGAGAAGAACTGGTTTACGTAAGACAGAATGCAACTGGCCAGAATAAGGATGGGTGAAGACAGCGTAGGACACGAGAGGGCAGGACAAAGCAGGGCAGGTTTTGGCTAGGTAGGACAGGGTAGGTTTTGTCTAGGTAGGAGCGGACAAGATAGGACAGGACACAGAAGGACAAGACAAGACATTTTAGCTAGGTAGGACTTGACAGGGTAGGTTTTGGCCGGAGAGGACATAACAGGCACAGCGGGGAGGATTAGACACGAGTATCAGATGAAGAAAGAGGAAGAGGGAGGGAAGAACAGGAAGCAGAGAGGTAAGGAGAGAGAGAAGGAGGAAGAATGCAGCAAGGAAATGGAAGAAAATGGAAGAGGAAAGAGGAAGAGGAAAGGAAGAGGAGGGGAAAAGTAAGAGAGGGGAGGAAGATGGAAGAAGGGAGAAGAAAGAGGGGGGAGGAGGAATGAAGAGGGGGGAAGAAAGAGGAAGAGGAAAGGAAAAGGGGGAGATATAAAAGGGATGGGAAGGAAGAGGAAGGGTAAGAGGAAGGGTGAAGGAAGGAGAAAGTTGGACTGGACAAGGAAGGTTAGAGAGGGACAAGGAAGGGGATAGAAGGGGAAAGCAGGCATGGAATAGTGGAGGACAAGGAAAGAAAGAGAAGGGCAAGGGAGGGAGGGACAGGGAAGGGCACGGCAGGGCAGGAAAGAGTAGGGTAGGGCAGGGCATGATAGGTAAGGAGCACAATCCAATACAAGGAGGATCCGGCTGAAGTCAGAGGTGTTCGGGTGTGAAATTAGGCCAGGAAAGGATAATTCGATTGGTAGGGGGCAGGGGAGCAGAACAGGGGGAGCAGGGTAGGGAAGACAGAAGGGGAGGGGGAGATGAGGCAGGTGGGGCAAGGGAAAGGGTGGGGTGATACCGAGGGTGTAAAAGGTTGGGGTGAGGGAGAGGGTGTGATAACTTGGATAGGACTGGGGTAGAGAGGGATGGGTTGGGTGAGGGAGGGAGTGACAGGGTAAGGTAAGGGAGGGAGTGAAAGGGTAAGGGGAGGGGGAAGATGGGGTGAGGGAGAGGAAAGGTGTGGCAGGGTGGGGTAAACTTGAGGGTGTGTGACAGGGCTTGAGGGTGAGTTATAACAAATCCCACCTTCCTTGTGTTCCCATTCCCCTCCCAACGAGTTCCCAACCTCTACCCATTCCACTGTCTCCTTCCCATCTTCTCCCCAGTTTGCCCTCCCCAAGACTCCTCACCTCTTCCCCACTACCCTCCCAGAATTCCCCAACCGCCTGCCACTCCCCACTCAACCCCACAGACTTCCCAACTGACCCTATTCAATATAAATACATCTCCAAGTACCTCTTAAACGTATTCCTAAAAGGCCAGTCAAAATTGCCATCATGAGAGAGAGAGAGAGAGAATAGGTCCCTAGCATACCGAGGTAGACAGAACAGTAGTATCAGTTTCAGGTCGCACTCCCTCATTCCTTCACTTCCTCCCTCCTTCCCTCCCTCTCACGTCTGTCTCACTCACTCATTCCTTCACTTCCTCCCTCCTTCCCTTTCATGTCTCTCTCACTCCCTCATTCCTTCACTTCCTCCCTCCCTCCCTCTCGTCTCTTTCACTCCCTCATTCCTTCACTTCCTTCTGTCCCTCCCATCCTCTTTCACTCCTTCACTTCTCTCTCTCTCTCTCTCTCTCTCTCTCTCTCTCTCTCTCTCTCTCTCTCTCTCTCTCAAATCGAAGCAAAGGAATAAAAACTGACAGGTAAATAGGCAGATAAAGAGAGAACACACACACACACACACACCTGGGATAACCACTGCTCATGTCTTTACCTATTTTACGCTTCGTGTGTGTGTGTGTGTGTGTGTGTGTGTGTGTGTGTGTGTGTGTGTGTGTGTGTGTGTGTGTGGCAAGAATGAACTAAAATAATCTGCCAGGTCAAGAGGTAATTAATACGTCCTTGGTAAAAGCATACGGCACTGAAGATAATGACACCTAATTATATACGCTGAATGGCAACACTAAATAGGATGGCAGGATTAAATAGGATGACAGCACTAAATGGGATGACAACACTAAATTACTTAAAGGGCGTGACAACACCAAATTAAATGAGGGCAGAGACAACACCAGAATACGATTTCTTCTGAGACTATGGTTCTCTTGCTGGAAATGGCACTGTGGCACTGATAGTCATGGCACCCGACTATATGCAAGGGAATGACATTAAATTATATGCAAGGGAATGACATTAAATTATATGCAAGAGAATGACATTAAGTTATATGAGGAAAATGACCCCAACTTATATGAAGTGTATGACGTCTTGCAGGTGGCACTATGGCCCTGTGGCTGACCCTGGCACTGTGGATCTACGTCGCAGCCCCGGGGGAGTGCCAGTCCCTGTTCGACGACGTGGCACTGACTCTGGGCGGCACTCAGGGCACCGGGAGGGAGGATGAGGGTGGTGCCGCAGGGCCTCTCTTCTCGCGTCATCAGGTAATGTGCGATACACGGAAACTTTATTTACCTGTTGCTTCGGGGCACCGCTTGCACACACCTCACTGCGCCGCCTCTGCAACCAGCTACTGCAGACACAAACCTCAGTGAGCTATCTCTTAATACGCAGGTACCAAATACGGAAAATTCACTGAGATTTCTGTTTTCATGTCACCTGGTGCAGTAGAATTCATCCTGACTGAGCTTGTGTTATGTGTGAGACTGCTTGTTTATAATTTTAGCTTAACTCATTCAGCTACCAAACACTTCATACATAAACGAGAATCAGCATTAATTTAAATGCGATCAAACCGAATTATTCTGAAGGGGGCGGTACTGCTGTGAAACGAGGCGCACTGTGTAATGAGGGACTTGGAAGGAATTTTATTTTGTACGAGTAAGCTGTAATACAAGAGGTAATGGCGTCGGGGGTTGACTGGAGGTTGCAAGGAAGTGGCTACCAGAGTGCGGTATGTAGGGCTGTTCCAACTCCTGGCGATACAATGGAAAGTTTCAAGTGACAGCAGTGGCGTAGTGCATGAGGAACGAGGCGGTACAACGTGCTCCCAGTATTTTCATACGGGTGAGCTTTTTTTGTGTTTCTGTGAAGTTCAATACATCCTGCTTGAATCCTTTCCATGGGAGTGGCCAGCACTGTGTGTGTGTGTGTGTGTGTGTGTGTGTGTGTGTGTGTGGATAAATACGTGAAGATATAATGTATTTATTAGAGTACTTGTGTATGTTACATACAGTACAAGTGTTTGTGTGAAGTGTTCCAGCAAGGCAATAGATATCATAGATATGCTGGTAATAATAATAATAATAATAATAATGGGTCGGTTGGCCAGTGGTAGGCAACTACCGTCAGGGTGTGTATGGTAGGTCTACGAGAACAAGACAAGGAAAAAAAAAACAAATCTAAGGTCTGATGAACCGTACCTCCATTTTTTCTTTTCGGGGGGGGGGGAGGGGGAGGACTAAACCCTGGAGTGCCTCTTGGAATGTCTGGATTTCCGGTGCCTGGGAGACATGCTGAGTGCAGGAGGATGTGCAAAAGAAAGTTCCATTGCTAGAATGAGAAATGGGTAGAAGTATAAAGAACTGTTGCCTCTCATGACTAGTCAGAAGCTCTCCTTGCGTGCAAATGACATTCTCAACAAAACGTGTGAGAAGTATTGTGCTGTACGGCGGTTAACTTGGGCCAGTAAAGGAGAAACATGCACACTGGAACAGACTGAATTTAGAATGATGATATGGACAAGTACTGGCCATCACTAAACTATAGCAATGAGAAAGGCACCACAGACGGTAATTCCACGGCTGGTGTTCTTTCCAGAAGCCACTGAAACTGCTCTTAAAAGCTGTTAGAAAGTCGCAGAGCATAAAAGATTTCAAATCACCATGGAACCAACTAAAGTTTTCTCGTGCATTTTGAAAATGGGTGACGATCCATAAATACTGCATTAATATCCTCCATCTGCTTCTTCCCCAGGCCACTGCAGGGGGAACATCAAAAGTTGGGTCCGTCTTCCAACGCCACACAGCCACCGCTGCAGCGGAGACAGAGGACTCTGGGGAATCGCTCTTCGGTGGCCCTAAGATGTCCCTGAGCCTGAAGGAGCTTGAGAGCGAAGACATCCCCATATCAGGCGTGTATGACATCAAGGAGAAGGAACCTCGCGTGGCGTCAGCTACGGTGTCAGCTGGAGTTGGTTCTGGCAGGAAAAAACAAGGTTCACTCTTCGATGAGTTGCCCAACGCGGGTGCCAGTGTGCCGGATTCTTATCAAACCCAATCTCAGCACCGCAGTCAGTCACGGTCCAGCAGCTCCTTCACTCGTTCCAGAGCAAACTCAAACCAGCAGCAAACTAAAGCTCAAACTTCCAGAGCTGATTTTATCCTCCCTTCGTCTTTGACAAGAATTTCCAGCGAGAGAATCCGAAATGGCGAGAGAGCTGGACTGGAAAGTAACGAAGGCGGCTTCAGAGGCAGCGTGGGAGGCACTCACAGATTTCAACTTGCAGGGAATAAAGAACGAGATGTGGAGGTGGGTATGGTGCTGATGGTGTGTCATTGTTCTCTCTCTCGCTCTCTCTCTCTCTCTCTCTCTAAGGTGTCTACTTTCTCTTCCCTTTCACTTTTCCCTCCTCCAATGCACCAGTCTTCGTCTTTCACTATTCCATTTCCTCAGTTTCTCTCTTTCTCTCTCTCTCTCTCTCTCTCTCTCTCTCTCTCTCTCTCTCAGCTACCGTACCACTTATTCCGCCCTCTCGACTTTTTTTTTTTGTTTTGTTTGTTTGTCAGATTTACAACCCTGACATGTTTATTTTTGATGATGATGATCGCTAACAGTTGCTTCATTTACTGTTTCCGTCATCTGTATATTTCCTCAGTAGACATAATGTATAGAAGTAATTACTCCGTTTATAATCTTAGTTACCTTTATGTCTAATCGGGATAAACACTCACTTACAGCTTCAGTTGTCTATAATTATTGTCTTAGCGGACAGTGTAATTCTGAAATATTTGCTTTTCTACAGCTTCAGTTATCTAGCTTTATCAGTACGCTGTATATAGCCTATTGTAGTGGACGGCTTGCACACGGCTGACATGTGGGCATCTGAATCAGCACGGTAAATAATGTAAACACTTACTTCACTTATTACTTCAGTTATCTATATTTATTGCAGGACCCATCATCACACGCAGTCTCCACATCCCAAGCCCTGCAGCTACTAGCCCGCTATGCCCAGTTCCTCTCCACTACCGCCTCTAACCACAAACATCCATCCACAACCAGTCACCACAGTCAACCCAAACTACCACCGTCGACAAGCTTCCCTCATTCTGTCCAGGGTGACTTTCAACTTGCCTCTGAAAATATTAGCCCAGAACGCGAGGACAGCATGAGTGGTGAGGACGACCAGGAGTATGAGAGGAAAGATGGCAGTGGGCACAAGAGGAATAGCGTAGATGATGACTTCTTTTCCCTCTTCAGTTCGGACGATTTGCCTCACCTATCAACGTTCTTGGAGACCATGGATGACGACGAGAGGAAGAAGGATGACTATAAGGAGAAGGATAAAAAAAGGAAGGAGGAGGAGAAGAGGAAGGAGGACGTGGCAGAGACGCGGAGAAGACGACTTGAAGATTTGAGACTGGCTCTGGAAATCATCCGAGCATTCGAGACGCCAGTGAAAAATGAGGACAGTGATGAGAGTGACAGAGAGGAGAGAGAGCGTGAGCTGGAGCTTCGTCTCGCCAACTCCATCTTCAACACTCGCATCAACTCGCTGTCTGAGCTGAACAGGATACAGAGGGACACGCTGGATAACCTGATGAGTATGATGAAGGGCAGGGGGTACAGACGCCATCTTAACTCAATCACCGCACCCCCACCTAGGCCTCCCCCTGCTGCTGCTGCCCCGCCTTTCCCCCCTCCTCCTTACCCCACCAATTACTACCGCCCCCCACAGCCGCGAGACCCCCCTGCCCCTCCCTCACGCCCCACTAATACATATCTACCCCCAACCCCACGAGACCCCCCTGCCCCGCCTTCTCCCCCCATCATCACATACCTTCCCCCTACACAGCGAGACCCTCCTGCCCCTCCCTCACCCCCTACCAACACATACCTTCCCCCTACACAGCGAGACCCCCCTGCCCCTCCCTCTCCCCCCACCAACACATACCTTCCACCACAACCGCGAGACCCCCCTGCCCTTCCCTCGCCCCCCACCAAGTCCTACGGTGTCCCACGAGGCCCATCCAGAAGAGTTTCCGTCACGCCAGCAGACATCTTCCAAGTTGCCCTCAGCGACACCATCCGAGTGGACTCCTCAGACGAAGCAGCAGAACCCAGACGGGGTTACGGTCCCCCTAGCAGATCCCCTCCTGCTTCTGCCAACCCTCCAGCTGTATACTACATCGCCCTGCCGCCTGCTGCCCAGTCTGACCCGCTGCCACCCTCACCACCACCAGCCACCACCACAACTTCCACCACCCAACGGCCCTACCTCCCACCCTGGGCCGACCCTGTGCAGCCCTTGAGCCCTTATTACCTCCCTCCTGCTGCTGCCCTGCCCCTGGAAGGTACAGGATCGAGAGGATATAATTACTGGCGCCCCGTTACCTCTCCTGCCACGTTATCTGATGCCCCGAGAGAGGAAGGCACCAATATCACCAACACTTTCTACAACTACCATTACCACTACCACTTCCCCGGTAACCAAGATGACTTCACTTCATCCTCTCAAGATCGGAGTGACGATAGTGGCAGCTCAGAGGAAGGCAGGCGGGGCAAAGCTGGCTACCACAGGGACCGGCCTGCCTCTGATGCCATCCCAGCAAGCAGTCTCGAGCACCAGCCTGTTAGAGACGAGACCACCCCCGCTAGTCGAACACCAAGCCGGGGTAAAGCCTCCTACCGCCACTCTTTGAATCCACCTTCCACCTCACTCTCACAGACGCCGCAGTTTGATGTCTCTGTGTCCTCCTACTCTGCACTTGACTCGGGTGAAGTCAGATCCCCAGCTAGAGATCCCCCTCCGAGGCCTACCAACAGATACAGGCCACCACCTTCACCTACGCCAGCTGATCCACCTGCTCCAAGAAACAGCTACGGTCCTCCACCCACCACTACCCTGCCACCTTTAGATCCACCCAGACCTATGTATGGCTATGGTCCTCCACCTACACCACCAGCAGACCCAATCCCACCTCCACCACCACCACCCATACCTAGTTATACCTATGGACCTCCACCCACTCCACCACCTGCCGATCCACCTGCGCCTATGTATGGGTATGGACCTCCACCTGCAGACCCACTTCCACCATCACCTCCCCCTCCTAGATACAGATATGGTCCTCCAGCCAATGCCCGCCCTGCTGACCCTCCAGCCCCAAGGCCCCCCGCTCCCCCACCCCCAGGTCCTCCTGCTCCCCCACCTCCATCCCCCCCACCGGCAGCTTATGGGCCCCCTCGCTTCCCCCGCTCACCCGCCCCTAGAGCATATGTAGTCCCCCCAACCACAACCCTACCTCCTGCCCAGCCCATCACTACCCCTCCTTCAACGTACGCTGCCCCAGCCCCTGTGGCCGACCCCCTGCCTCCAGCGCCCCCTCCCTCCACAACCCCCGCACCTCCACCGCCGCCATCCAGCGTATACGTCATCCGCCCACCGCCACCACCTCGCAAGCCTTTCTCCAAGAAGGTCAAAGCTCCGAAATACTTTCAGCGAGCTCCGGTAGTGGCTGTGGGACCCGTAGCTGTACAGGCCAGACCAGTCAGGGACCAGCCACTGAGAGACCCTTTGGAATTGCAGAGGGACGAGTTGCAGATGCAGGTAGAGTTGCAAAATCAGGAGCCATGTTCATAAATATTCACGAGCCTCTGATATGTTTACTACGCTTTTATCTTTTCCTTTGGCTATGATGACTCAACTGATACCCAGTGGCATACTTGTCTGGCGATGCCTGTGACCCTTACTCTATTGCCTGAACCCAGTCTGTGGCACACACTTAAAGTGGGTGTCGTGCTGTATGTCCCACACTGCTAGAATATCGCTATCCTTGACAAAGCTTCCAGAGAAAATTACTGCCAAATGGGAATAAGCATACAGTATCTAGAGGCCATTCCAACATTTTCTTGCATGTCAGTTATTTCGTTGCAACACTAACATAAAGTAATTTTGTGATGTAATGTGCAAAATAAATTACAAAGGAAGCAGTGTTACGAAATCTCCCAAAACATTTAGAACCCTAGTCTTTATCTAGCTACAAAATCACTAAACTGTCCAATATAACTTCAGGTGCTGCTGAACAAACAGCAACTGGCACAGCGGGAGCAGCAGCTGAGAGACCTTAACGAGTTGCGTCTGAAGCTTCGGGTTCAGGAGCTTCAGCAGCAGGAGTTTGCAGATTATTTGTATAAAGACCTGAAGAAGAAAGAGAAGAAGGACTACAAGAAGATGTTTTACAAAGGCGCCATGCTGCTGGGCGCCATGTCCCTGGTTCCCCTGGCAGCGGGGGTTGGCAGGCGGAGACGACAGGCTGATTTTGAGTTCCCCTTACTGGATGCCCTCCCTCACCCCCTCCACGTCTCCCTGCCTACCGCCCCACCTACCACCTTCCCCAGCACCTACAACCTCACCCTCCCCACAGCCCTCCACACCATTAACCGCACCTTACCACACACCTTCCTTCACACCCGAAATTCGAATATAATCCTCAGCACTAATCGTACTCTTTCAGACACCTTCCTTCGCACCCTGAATTCAGGTCTACCCAACACCACTAACCGAACCCTACCACACACCCTCCTTCCTATCCTAAACTCGAGCCATAACAACGCACCGCTAACCCGTCGACCACCACATCCCAGCCTTGACCCCTCACCCTCCAGTATATCCTTTGAGGCTGTGATAAGTGTCCTGATGGAGAGAGAGAGAACCCTGCTGGAGGAGGAGAACCTACAGGACTTGGAGTCTCTTCTGCCTCCCCCTCCTGCCCTGGGAGACTCCAGCTGCCTCCACCGCTCCTTCTGCAAGCTCATGGTCAACCTCGAGGGCACGCCATATTACACACGGTTCCTCGAGCACTACCTCAAGTGAGTATGACAAGGGCTGAGTCACTGTATTGTAGTTTGGTAAGGGTAGAGACACTATACAAACCCTCTCAGGGCTTCCCGTCACGATTTTGTTATAAATATGAAACACGTCTGAAATCCACCTATCAGTAAATATAAATACGGAGTGCATTCCACACTACGCTCTGTTATGCCAAGCAGTGGTAAGTTAATGGTTTGTGCAGCAAGGGTGAGTGGCGCCGTGTGATGAGGATGGACGGGATAGGGCAGGGAATAAAATGTATGCTGGTTTCGACAATCGGTCAGGCACGTAGGAAAATCCCCAGTCCTCGAACCGAGACGGTTTATGAATATACAACAGAATGCTTATGTGTGATGCAAAAGAAATTGCTAAGATCATATGTATAAACCCTCCTAAGCCGTCCAGGATATGACCCTAAACTAACACCTACCCTCCAGTGGATATGACTTTCGTGGTTAGGTCTTGCTGGGTTAGTGGGTTATTACTTAAAAGTATACGGTACTTAAAACTGACAGACGCACCTACAAAGGAAAAGCCTTACCCACAGGGTTCTCCATGACACGTACGGTCTCAATTTTCTGAATGTTCAGTGTTCACCTAAAGTAGCACAAGATTCTTCAATTAATGGTTCCAAGTTTGGTAAACGATGAATGAACTGGACGTGTAGTTATCACTAGCATGGATGGATCCCCCGACACGAAATAAACGAAAAGCTTTCGGTACACATTCATCCCATGAAAGACCACAAAAAACTTGTTACATTATATTATTTAGCTAATGAGTTTTTCGTCCTTCTGCAGTTTATATCACATAACATTCTATGGCAGAATAAGACACTACTACGGTAAGTCAGTACTAAAAATAATAATGCAAAACTAATGCTATAGTTATTTCGAGTCTCAATATTGATAAGTGCCTTTAAGTGAGTTTACTCTCAAAAGGCTCTGCCAGATTTATTATATTAAATGTACTTCCTTAAGTGCTGTAAATTATGATTGGCAAAATAGACATTTCAACTTCAATTTCAATATTTCTTCGTGACTAGCATCGCTATGGTTATATTTTGTTACAGCTCAACACTGAAGAGCAAGAAAAGGCAATTTTACATATTTATTTAAAGTTAACAAGGTATGGTGACTACATGTCCATTTAATGAATGTGCATTTATTTATTTATTTACTTACCTTGCCTTCAGGTTGTTCCCCAAGAGCATCCGCAACCCTGGAGTGGACGAAGCCCTGAGAATGGCCGTGCTTAGACTCCTCTCCGGTAGTGAGCATCATGCTGAGGAACAGGAGGCGGAAGGTGGCAGAAGAGGGCACAAGAATGAAGACAGAAATGTCAGAGGAGGGGAAGATGAAGGCGAGCCAGGATGGGATAGTGGAGGAGAGAGAGGAAGGGAAAGAGGAGAGAGAGAAGAGGAAAGTGGAGGAGAGAGAGGGGGAAGTGTAGTGCCCGACGTGGGGAAAGGGGGAAGAGCAACGGGATGCACTGCCTTCCACTGTAAACTGCCCGATCAGTACCTTTAAACGCCAGCTGTTCTTGACGCACGTGGACAGAGTAATGGAATTCGAAGCACAACATAGTTTTAAGTATATAATCTGTTTATTTAAGTACATATAGGCATGTGTGGAAGTTTTTGGGATAGGTATACACATTTATAAATAATATTGCTTAGGTCGACTGTCATTAACTTGAAATTATTTGTTTCTGTGAATCACCTGGTTCAGTGTATTGTATTAGGTCTCGGGAACGAAGCCTGCATCGAGGAGCTTTATATACATAAATTCGTCGGGAGCAGACTTCAGATATGGTGATCAGATGGATAAAGCACTTTTGTGGACTTATGTTTGTAAGAGTTAAATACAAGCAAAGTACGTTACTGAACCAGATTTGCTAAGTATTTTGTCATACAGTACTTGCTGACTGAGGTTAAAGCGAGACGGTGGCAATGTTTTTTTTTTTTCCTTTTTTTTTGGTCAGTGATGCTTTGGCATATTTTGCATATTAATATGTGTAAATATTTATTTGGAGGTGATGGTCAAAGTGGGATTGTTTGCATTCCTTTAGAATATAATGATTATGATAAAACGTGTCTTTCAGTTAAGTCCTCAGCAATTGATGTTGGGAAACTGGCAAGTCAACTTTATAGGAATAAAATTAACAGTAGAATCACGATGTTCAGTTTTGGTGTAATTTCAAGTAAACTTAACCCCTTCTGCCTGAGGATGTCTGCTTAGTTTTGCTTCACCGAACATTAGGCGGTCTTATCTTGGGATGACCCTCTCAGTGAGTGTTAACAAGGCTCTAACCCTTCCACTACAAAGCAAGAAAAAAAAAAATCTGTAGCCAGGCACCTTATCCAGCAGACTGGCCATTCAAAAATTGTCTCCTTGTCACCGTCCTTGGCCATTTGGTTGCCCTACATGCTCCCCCCCCCCACACACACACACGCACAGTATACTGTATGTATCTTCCCACTGTATCCCTACATCTCACTCTTGATCTCCCCCTCCGCCTTCTCGCTGCATTCACCTAAACTGTTCTTGTCAGTCTCTCATTCTCCATTTTCTCTAGATGGCCGTAACATCTAGAGCACTTCTCCGGATGCTTTCATTCACATCCACATCAATACCACTTCCTCATTCGTCTGTCTGTCTCTCCACGTACCTCCACGTGCCCCTCTCGGATAACTCATTTCCACTGCTCTCACTCGTGTCCTTCCAACAGGGTCCAAGCTTCGCACCCATAATATGTCAGAGTGGGTATCACAATACTGTCTTACAGCGACTTTCTTACTTCCATGCTCAGTTCCCTATTCTTATTGTTGCTTTCAGTGAGCCAGCAACCTCTCTACCCTGCTGTACCCTCTCAAGCACATCATGACCTAAATTTCCTTCCTTACTCAGCACACTGCCTAAGTATAGTACTGTACTGTACTTGAATGCACTCACATTCTCCATTTCTTCACCACCCAACTTTACTGCGCATTTTGTGTCTTCATTTCTATTAAAAAATAAAACTCATACTCTGAGTCAAATCATTTGTAATTAGCAAGAATTTAAAATATATATATATATCCTTGGGCTGAAGGGGTCGATAACGAAAAAAAAAAATGCAGTCTAGCCGATATGAAGGACCCCCTGTATGCTACGTATTTACTGCATATTGAAACTGCCTAGACAACCTAATGCAACGACACAATGTTGTTTGTTAGTGGAGGAAATATTATAAATACTGTTGTACTGGGGTAGTGTGAGGGTGTGTGAGGTGTGTGTGGGGTAGTGTGAGGGTGTGTGGGCTAGTGTGAGGGTGTGTGAGGTAGTGTGAGGGTGTGTTGGGGTAGTGTGAGGGTGTGTGGGTAGTGTGTGGGGTAGTGTGAGGGTGTGTCTCATCAAGGGCTTAGAAACCTGAGCCAAGACTAGACAATTAACTTGAGACTACCATACACACCCTCACTCTACCCCACACACCCTCACACACCCACACGACCATACACACTACACCACACACCCTCACACCACCCCACACACCCTTACACTACCCCACATACCCTCACATTACACCACATGCCCTCACACTACCCCAAACACCCTCACTCCATCCCACACACCCTCACACTACCCCACACACCCTCACATTACACCACACACCCTCACACTACCCCACACACCCTCACACTATGCCACACACCCTCACACTACCCCACACACCCTCACACTACTGTGTTAATGAAACACTAGAAAAAAAAATCAGCAAAGGGGGATGGACAGGAACTATGATGAGGGCTGGTGAAATGGGAACTGCAGCTCTCCCTAACACCAGCTTACCATCATCCTCAGGAGTACTACCCTGATTGGCTGGTGCTACAGCTCCCTCCCTAAAAAAAGAGTAATAAGCAAAATAAAAACAAAAGAGGTCCTTGAAAGTCACATTTGCTGGCAGAAATGCAGAACACAACCATCTTGGGTGCGTTTAATCAGTAACATGTGTGTATGTGAAGAAAGCAGGAACATTAACATCACAGATTAAGTGCAGTTGCTTATGCAGCTACAAGTAATAATTATTATTCATTGCAAAAATATGAAAAATAATAGACTATAAAAGCTTTCTTCATTGTATCAGTTAGAACACAAATAATTCTCTCCATTATAAATGTGAATATAAATAATTACTAAACTCAGAGCTTTGCCTATGAAAACACAACTCATTATTTCCATTAAAAATTAAATAATAATTACCGCTATAATGATTACAGGTACAAACAAATAAACTGAGAAGATTCCCTACAAAAGAACAAGCCTTTAAACTAAGCTAAATAGCTCCACTCTACAAATTATGGATGTAAATAATTCTTAATTACAACAAACTGGACAAACTGATGAAATTATCATTTTAAAAAATGTCAGTGCTAAGTCCCATTTTACAAACATCGGAACATGGGAGCTCAAGGCTAAGTATGCTACAGTTAGTTCAGGGCATTTAAGGGTAGGAGACTGAACTACACCCCAAGTAGTGTCTACACGAATGATAAATCCCGGGACACCTCTGGGACTGAACTATGACTGGAAGTGGAAGGCCATGGTGTGCTGCGACCCAAGTACTCTACCAATCATGCTACCAGGCGCCTGAATTATCAAATACATAGTGCGAAAAACAAATGCACATTATAAGGAGCACCAGGCTGTGCTGAAGCTGTGCAACAAAGAGTACACTTGATAATTGCACTCAGTACTCTGATAATAGGTCTTCTGCATAACTAGCACTTATATTTTTACAGTTAAGAGACAGAGTTGAGGCTGGCACCATGCAACGCATCAACTGACTAGACAGGAGACACCAGAATCTGAATGAAAGTTCAGTATAATTTGAATCTGGGCCGACAGGCAATGACTTTTCCCAGGAGGACATGATAATCGATATTACATATGTGGTATTTGAACCAGAGTTTAGTCCTTTCACATGTGTGTAAAGCTCTGTAATGCTCTCCAATACACTATTTCACCTAATTTGATACAGCCCCTCCCCTCACCACTACATAATTAACAAACCCTAAGATTGCTAAGGAATCCCAATAAAGTACAATTACTAAAGTAAGCAAAACCAAGCCAAGGGAGAAAATAGTATCATATATAAAGAGGAATTTTGTCAGTGACAATTTCATATAATTAGAAATTCACTAGCTTTTGCACAAATACTTGAATCAGGACCTACACTACAATCTGTAAACCGTCAGTCAACACGTAGTGGCGCTCCACTTATGCAGAAATATATAAAATACGCTAAAAGAGCTTAGAGAAATTGGCTGTCAATATCATACTGCATCAGAAGAACTGGCAGCTCTAGATCGGTGTGGTATATCAGCACCATGAGGGTCTTACCATGTCATAGTATTCTGCCCAGAACATACATTCCTTGCTCAAAGCACATGTAGGACTACCAACTCACTGGGAACAAATATTGCTAAAACAACTCAATGTCTTTAAAAATAAAGCCAAAGTAGCCTAAAGTCGCCGAATTAGATCTAAAATGTGCCGTTTGGTGAATGAATTCATATGAGACTGCAAAAATGTCTCGGATATATGATTAAAAAGTTTGTATTATACTTCATAATGATTTATGGGTTCACATAACGCAATAAAACGCACCAAATGACATCACAACAACCCAGTCAAGACAGATTAATATACAGGCAAATATCTGCCTGAATTTTTGGTGAGTTCTGCCTGAAAATAAGCTCTTGACTGAAGACTGGGGGGGCAACTGTGACCCCCCTGCCCCCCTGCTTCCTACGCCTATGTATATATATGCAGGCCATGCAGACAACAAGAATGGCGAGAAAGTGAGTACTGAGTATAAACACAGAGAGGGAGAGAGAGAGAAAAGAGATTATTCAGGGGTGAGAAGAGAGATGAGGAAAAAGTGAAATAATGAGAGAGAAGATTGCAGTAAGAGAAGCAAATAGCAAAGGGCAGAATATGGAAAAAAGAAAAAAAGAAAAAAAAGAGGCAGAGTAAAAATAGAGAGGACAAAGAGAAAAGTAGGACAAGGTAAAGAGTACCGAGTGAGGAAAGAGAAAGTCAAAGTAATGATAAAGGCAGAATAAAAAGAAGGATAACAGGAAAAAAAACAATGAGAGGAGCAGTTGCAAGAAGGTCATGACAAAGAACAATGAAAAGGACAGAGTAAAGGGAAGAGTTGAGTAAAGAGGATGGTAAAGAGACGAACAAAGTAAAGAGCAGGCCAGAGTAGAGAGGATAAAGCAGACAGTATGAGAAAAAGATGGACAACATATGAAAAGGAGAAGGACAACGTATGGAAGAGACGACTGAGTAACAGAAAAGGAGGAAAAGAGGGAAAAAGAATTGAATATCAAACAAAGTAATGAGAAACACAGGAAAGCAGCTGTATTTTCAATGATTAACCCATTTGGTCAGATGATGCAACTTCCAGTATATTCTTGCTACCACCAAACAATGTTGTTCAACTTTTAAAAACAATGGATAGGTCATGAAAGTTATGGTTACTGCTGTAACTGTTCAAAAGTTCTCTCCAAAGCTAAAGGAAATCATCTATATGTAGCAAGATTGTAATAATACAGTATAGTAATATAAAAAAAAAGTTGCTACAATGGAGGGGTTAAGGGGGCATCTTAATTTGCACCTCTTGCTTATCATTTTATTTCTGCATACACCAAATGATTATTTCCTTCTGTTTTACTTAATCCACGCTGGTAATGAACAGACAAGAGTAACATGTGAAAGAGTATTTAAGTGTAATATGGAATATAAAAGGATAAGAAAGTGGTGCTAGAAAGTCTCCTAGGTTCAAAACAGTATGGCCCTTACAGAGACATGCAAAATGGAACTAAAATCCAATTACTGGACTTATATTTTGTTGTTAGGATGAGATTCAGGCATATACCTGCAATGCTGCCACAGCACTTTATTCTTAGCCAAATATACATCATCACTCTAACCCATCTCAGATCCCAGATTGTACGCATAGTTCAGTTACTTCAGGCATTTGCATTTATAGAAAAGAAGAAGAAGGCTTAGATTAATGCCTCTTGACTGTATGAGGGTCATTATGGCAGACAAATCTTTGCTGAATTCTTCATCTTCCCCAGAAGCATGGCCCACAGCAGAGTATGTTATAGTCAAGTCCTCAAACGTACTGCTGGGAGAAGAAGGACAAGCAGGAAACATGTTGACCCCAACAGTCTACCCAGCCTGAGAACTGAACTCATTTTCTACCACTTGCAAGCTACATGTGCTAACAATGCACAACTGACTCCTTAAAGTGTTAGGCAGAGCAACTGATCTGACAGTGTGTCAAAATCAATCCTCTAAATGCCTTCAGTAATCCTTCTACTGCTAGGGCAGTCTCCTAAGCTGAGAAAAATGTCTAGTACAGGCAGCAGCAAGAATTAAAAAAAAAAATGTCATCATATCATAGGGAATAAGCTCTTGTGTTATTATACAGCTATTAAAGTATGGATGTATATGCTAGTTGAGTTTTATGTAGTACACAAATACAATTGTCCAGTACTACTGTGAATTATATATAGAAGTAAAACAATCAGTACTTTGTAAATCTAGTTGGAATACTTTAATCATAGTGAATACAGTTTAACTCCAGAGATACTGTACAACAACAGCCTCAGGTAGTGCATTAACTGTCGAATTATCACTAACATTCTTAATACAAGGCAAATGGTCACAGCACATTATCACTAAAACAACACCTTCAGTCACTGATTTATTTTTCTATTTCATTCTTGCTTCCAATACAGTATTTTTTTTATATTTTTTTTTTCTTTAAGGGAGATGTCTGGGAGTGAAGGAGTTAGTGAAAGCTGTTATCCCTTAATTAAAGAAGTTTTTCCTAAGCTAAATAAAATAATGTGGTAGCAGCTTCACTAAAATTAAAAATAAATAATTTTGGTGAAGTGCACAGCCTATACTGGGAAGTTTTTCATTTATAATTACTTTTCCCTACTGTATTTTTGCTGTAACATAATACTGGACTGTCTAGAGTGTATCTTGAGAAATTCTTAGAAAATTTAGTCAGTGCACATCTTCCTACAATATCCTATAAAACCCTGGTAGGCAGTTTATGAAATAAATTTTTTTGAGTCATATTCAACACATGATGATGTTAACACCAAATTGCTAATATGGGTAACTGAAAGGTATAAAAGTTTCAGATTAAGTCTAGTTTTCACTTTCAAATGAATAAACAGTTCACCTTAGCTTTCATGGACACATTGGTATAAAAACTCAGTATATAACACAAACCTCTATGCTTGGTTGAATTAACACTAAACAATTATCAACACATGCATGTTATTGGTCAAATACTGTATGTATAGTGATATGTAAATCATTGAAACCTGGGACATGAGTGCTTTGAAAACCTGCTAAATGCACGGGGAAACTTTACCCTTTCATATCGGATACACTCATGAGGCCAGTGTTCTCCCTACTTCACTGAAAAGTTATCTACTGTACTATACAGTGCAGTATGTGGTTGACATATCATACCAAGTACTGTAGGTGATTACTCTTTTTTTTTCCCCCCCGTGTGACAGTAAACGTCTCCTCCTTATAACTTAAGAGTTCTGATATTCTATGCAGCCTCTGTGAACTTTTATGGATGCTGCAACATTGTTGACAAATCTCACAGTCTAACAGTAGCATACTGATGGAAACCTTTCTAATGATGACCAGTCCAAGGAAATAACAGCCTTGTCACTAGGGGTGTGTCATCATTAACAATGAGTACTGATGAAATGAATTACACCATCTGATTCCACACAGAGAATGTACTAATCACACTGATCACATCACCATAAGGGTACTCATACAGCTACTTAATATTGTAGTATATTACCTGAACACTGTAAGCACAGTTCATAAGCAAGTCATAAAAAAAATGTAAAAAAATTATATTTTGCACTTGTTTAGGGAAAATATCCTTTGAAGCATAGCAATGTTGCATGACACTGAGCTGACCCCAGCAAAGGCCGAGATATGAGTGGTCCTGAGCTATGAATTACATTTCCTTTATGATCTTTGGCAGACAAAAGATCTAACACAAAGTTTAAACAAAGGCCATTAACAAGATGCTATTCACTGCTGGACAGGGTGTATAATTGGCATGTACTGTTGAGAAGCATATATTGTATAGATACCTAGTTTTGGACACCAAGCAGTGCAAGCACCAAACAACAATTACTGCATTTTTATCCTTGCCTATCAATATTTCCTCTAAATGTAGAAAGACACCTTCAGATGGTGACTATCACAGATGTTCCTCACTTCCCATCTCACTTAAGGAGGGACAAGGCTAAGAAAAAACTTTTAGAATCCAATAAGTACCTAATGACTAACTGCACAGTGCCTGAAGTCTATTATTTGGACATAAGCTTCAGCAATACAGAATTAAAGGAATGATATCTTTGATATTAATTCTAATAATTTAATGTGGATACAGAAACCTTTTTTAAAAACTTGAGGCTGTCAATCCACACCAATGTCCTGATACCACTCCATTACAGAATTGCAACAATAACAACAACAAACATATTTTGTCATGACACCAGAGACAGGCAGAAAGACTGTAAAGTCCTTTTTTTGCAGATTTGAGGATTCCTTTGTTCAGGAGTTGATCTACCCAAGTAATCAGTGAGGTGTTCATTCTTGCTGCCTGCTGTCAGTATCAGGAGATAACACAAGATTTTAATACAAGTAGTCCTTGTTATGTCAGGGATATGTTCCAAAGCATCAATTTTTTCCACACGACTCGTATTATGCATGAGGAAAAACTAAAAATATGATTTATAGGCAGCAATGGAACTTCAATAGTCACTCTTTCTGTAACTATGTATGACTTAACATATCATAAAAGGGAACTTATGGCGAGAACTTATTGTACTTATATATGAAGCATCCTTCCCATTAGCACCCAATCATCAATAACCATGCATCCTTACATCTGATGCCCAATACCTATGCATATAACAAGACAGGTTTTGAAAGTAGAGACAGAACTTCTCATTCAGTTTCAGGAATAAACATTTGTACATAAACAATAATGTTAGTCATATAAAAATGTAATCTTATAATGTACATTCTACTCAAGGTTGTGGATAACATACAGCACTTCCAAACACAGCATATGTTGTGGTGATCGGTGCCTAATGGTTCCCCGTGCGATGTACCTTAAGCACAAGAAATGGAACTTGTAACCAATATGGATAAATGAACTGATATTTCACATTCTTTTGTTTAAGAATTTAATACTACATTAATTCACAACTGCTGGTGATATATGAATTATTATTTCACTTATATACACACACAGTATTTTTATTTTGCTTAACCACATGCATCCACTGACATCTTTTACTGGCTTATTCTTGCTATCACCAGTCTCTTGGTATTTAAGAGGTAAACGAATCTGTATCTAATCCCTGCAATTTTAATTCTCTCCTGATCTTAACAAACTCATCATGAGATAGCAAGAATAAAATAAAAATGATGTCTTTGTAGTGAAGAGGCCAAGAACGTAATATTATACAAATGGTAAGTACACTTTCACTTATTTAAAATTAGGTCCTTGTCAGGTTAATGATTTCCATGGTTAATTCTGGTTATCAGTAGTGGCACTGATTTGAGCAAACATTTTATTAAACCTAACATATTAAACTCTGAGATTAAATATTATCATTAAATGGAGAGTGACAGTAAGCCAAGAGTGTGACAATGTTGATGTGGACAGAGAGTGGTCAACACGATCATCTTTGTCAAGATAGTTATTCTTCTGGTACTTCAAATCTCATGCATTCAGGATTATCAACTGGTTTTTAATTTCAGTCACCTACAGCAGAAAATGTTGAGCATATCTGTCCATAAAATTTCCATGCATCATAAACTGCTGCCTGAATTATCAGACAAAAGATAAAAAGAATTGTGCTTCTGTCATACAATAGTATGTAGAGTAATACGTGTGGGGAAAAGAGAAATTGTGTCTCGTGTAATATAGAAAAACTGTCATGATGAGAGATGAAGACACACTTCAGAAAGCAACATAAACTGTAAAATCTAAGCTTAATTTCTTTAATCCCATGACATCTTAATGTGATTCATTCTTGCCACCTACAGATGAAGTACTCCAGTCAGGAAGGACTTCTTACACTGAATGGATTAAAGAGGGCTAGATCTAAATCCTTCCAGATAAAATTTGATCCTAAGCTGAATAAAATCATCTGGTATCAGATGGAATAAAGTAATAAAGACATCATTGTACTAAAGAGATTAACTGGCTGCCTCCTCTGTAACTGCAATGATTCAGAAATACACAGAATCTGGACCATGAATTCCAATAATACACAAGTACAGCACACAGAAACAAGAATATGCATTTCATTGATAAGGAAATACACTTCTCTTCTTGGCTTTTTCCTTCTCTCCATCTTGGTCAAGTGAGTCACTCTCTTCCTCTCTGAACAGCTCCTTATCCTGCCACCACCTTCACACCATACCATCTCAGCTACATCTGCTGTTCTACTCTCCTGCATCCTACTGGGCCTCTACTTTTGATTTTTTCTGCAAATGAGGGGAAAAATATTAGTACAGTATCATCATCACCATTACCATTACTCTCACTGTTACCATGACAATGATGATGATCATCATCACCAACCCATCATAGTACTACATATGTTCAACTGCAATAGGTTTAAAACTGGAACTTCTTATATGCAGTAATTCTATGTTCACTCCTTGAATCCAGTGACACATATATACTTGTATACTGTACTGCATATATACGGTATATTTTATGTTCATACTCCCTCTATATGATTTTAGTCACCTTATGGTAGACAACTCAAACAGGAAGAGTTATACTGTATATATCCATCACAAACCTCTTCACTATACAACATCTCCCCAAAGCTGACTAAAATCATTCTAACAGCTGCAAGACTAACAGCCAAATACAACCATGGAATGAAGGGCTTAGGACTTTCCACTGCTACAACTTTCAAAATCATTAAACTTACAGAGCCAAGGAACATGTTTTCAGTTTTGGATCTACAGTATATACTTTTTTCTTTCTGAACCAAAGATGTTAGATATAACAGTACAGTACTAAAGCCCTTCAATGTGGGGTGGGGGGGGAGAGTTTCCTGAGTTCAATGAAATAATCTGAAAGCAGCATTACAAACTAAAAGATTATGTCACCTTTATCCAAAGGTTTAATGCAGCTTTTGGCTGTAAACAAAGGAAGACAGTTACACATCCCAATTTCCCTTTTAAAGTGTTTTTGATAAATAGTTAACCTGCATCATCATCCACCTGTGTTTTCCACTTTGGGACAAAAGTCTTTCCCAACTTTTGCCATTTTTATCCATTGGTTGTTAGCCTGCATCATCCCAGGACGGCAAAATTATGGATTTTATAGGTGCTTGGTGGTTGAGGGGTTAGGTGGCCCTGAGTTATGGCATAGTCATGCATATAGGTTCAGTCCCCAAAAGACGACTGGAGGCTTACTGATCGGGTTGTTGTTGTTATACTAACCAGTCTGTCTGAATGAGCAGATCCATCAACCACAAGCAAGCAATCACCCCTGAACAACCATCCCATATAATGAACTAGTGTTCCCTTGTAGCAGACTGTGCCTTGCCACAGCAAGGCGCTTGATTTAACATGGAAGGTTGGTACCTGGACGAATGCTGCATTTATCTCTCTACCCAGTTAACAAAGGCACCATAGTTGGCTCCATGTCACCCCAATGATTTATTATACAGTTACCACCCTGCACTGTAAATGGTTTCCTGGCTTACAGGAAATCATTTGGCTTGTCACCTGATACAGAACTACCTGAAGTGGAAAGAAGAGTAGTAAATAGTGGCATGAAGGATGGCATAAAAAGAAAGAAAGGAAAGCAAATACAGACCCAGAATGGCAGACATGAAGGAAGAAGTAGGCAGCACTACATCATTTGAGCGGATAATGGGTGCCCCACCAACCACCGTTATTGATTATGTAATATCACCAAGGAAAACAGGCCAGTCATCTAACCCTAATTGTACTGGGCTACAGTAGCCTAACCTTAGGCCTCTACATTCTGAAGGGGGTTGCATGGGACTGGTTGTTGTTACCCATTTCTTATGCCTCCACATGACTACCTATCTCTTCTCTCACTATATCTCTAATGCAGCACTCATTACTCAAGTGGCACAGCTGTTATCTCTTCCATGAGAGAGGTGTTCTGTTTCCTAATTTTACTTGCACTGTAACATGCCATGTATATGAAAGTGACGACCTTACTTTCTGGTTTGTGTTATGAGATTATTTTAACTTGAAGCTTTACCATGCCCACACCTTCCATCTTACAATGCCAGTCTTCACTGGGAGTACAGTACTGTACTACCCTGCCAGGCCTTCCACACACCACCAATCAGCTGGTCTCTGCCTCCTTCATCCATTATATTCCACCCATTTTATTCCCCCCCCCCCATCCTATTGTGTAAGAAATAGAATTTTCAGTGAATATCATCCTTTCATACAACAGCCATTTCATAGGGTGCACTCAATCCACCCTACCCCACCACCACCCCAGCCCACTCCTCTTCCATCCATTTTTTTTTTTTTTCTGTTCTGCTTCCCACTGGATTTCTAGGAGAAAACTATGAACTGCACCTTACTGGCCACTTTACAATGTCTACCTTCATAGGATATACCCCTCCCATCTGACCATCCACCACCATCATAGCTCATCCTGCACATTCTTCTCTGCCCACCCTAACCCTTTAGGTGCTAATACCCACTGTCCATACTAAACACATGCTTATACCTGTCTCATGCAGGAATGGTGCTGTGGTATTAGCAGGGGTGTTTTTAGGACACGTTGGTGAGTTCTGTGGATGATGAATGCTGTAATGAAATTTGAATCATCATATTGCTTCCTACTCCAGCCTGGAATCTAACTCATGTCTTTTCAGACAGCAGTAAACGTTTCTAACAACTTGAACATTACCTCCTCTAGTGCTAAGACAATTGTAAAATGGCAGGGGGCTGCAGCTCGCTGTTTACCGTTCTACCAGTTACTACATCAATCACACATCATTTATCTTGATGATCAAGCATAATCATGTTACCTAATCTACAAATCACCATCTTATCTTGAAAAATATACAGTTCATCATCACCCCTTATCAGGAGTAAGTACTCATCTCCATCTCTTATCAGGAATGAGTAATTTGTACCATATATTTTTGTATCATTTGTATCATACTGTTTATAAAGGCTCCAACATGCTTATATGCATCAGTCTTGGTTACCTAATGGCAGCTCTCCACACTGCTCAATCTCTGGCAGCATTCCTATTCAGTCCCTTATCCCAGAGGTCACACTCTATGACCTTGTCTCATGTCTTTTGGGGGCAGCCTCTCACAACCCAGCCCTCGACATTCACACCTCTCACTCAATTGTCATCCTCCATCCTATCAACATGGCCAGATCATCTTCATCTATCCCTCCTCATCACAACACCAATACATTCAAATCCCATCCTTCCTCTCAACTCTTCAGTTATAATCCTAGCTCCCCCAGGCTCACATTCAAGGAAGCACTATGCATCCATCTAATTTTCTGTCATTTCTGTAATTTAAGCCTATGAATATTAATTTTCCATAACCCATACATTCTCAGTCAAACTTGTCTCTGTACTCTACTTGTGCATCTCAAGCTACAGTGATATTCTGCACATCCTCAGTGTTGGTACAAGCTGTTCTTACTACATCATGGTAATGTATGCCACAATAGGTTTTTAAACAAACAGCACAGACCTTTGCAAAAACATTACAGAACTTTACACAGCCTTACAGAGTCAACTTTCTGCCCATACGTGGTTCAAAATGTGATGGGACAATTGAAACTACCCAACAGATACCACATACTTTTCAGACACCACACATCTTTACAAAGACACCACACACCTTTACAGTCACCACACACCTTTACACAGACACCACACACCTTTAAACAGACAACACACACCTTTAAACAGACAACACACACCTTTAAACAGACACCACACACCTTTAAAATTATACCACACACCTTTACACAGATGCAAGAGACCTTTCAACAGCCAATCCAATATAACTAAAACAAAACCACCTACAGTATTACACATAAAGCACAGATTTCCACACATTACACCAAGCAGCTTTCCTGATCCTTACCGAGTCCACTTTCTTCCCATACTTGCTCCAGAAGGTGACAGGGCACTTCATCTTATGGCTGGTGCGCTGGTCGAACACACAGCACTCTGAGAAGGGTGGGCAGTAAAGATGCATGGACACTGCCTCGTCACTGTGGGAGGTGTTCTCTACTTGGTGCAGCCCAAGGGAGTCTAAAAGAGGAAGGAGGAGTTACTTCATGCCAGTCACTCTATCTGGACATGTGGTTAAGCCCCAGGATCTTGACCTCCTGGTGGGGAAATGAGGGATTTGATAACAGACAAAATAAAATGTACTCCTTTTCCTCCTCCTCCTCCTCATTGTCATCATCATCGTAGCCAACACTGTCACCATCAATGTCATCGTCATCATCATCATCATCATCATCATCATCATCATCACCATCATCATCATCAACATATGGATATTTTTATTGTGAAGACACAACAGTACATACTCAGTTATACCCTATTGGTGTCTAGGATCAGAAACTACAATATATTCTTTAAAAATAGCTTCTATATGTTTGTACTGTATAACTTTTCCAGCCAATATAAACTTTATATAGATACAGTGTTGAAATTTATCTATTTTTGTATATGCATGGAGAAGCTGCAACACTCTCTCTCTCTCTCTCAAACACTGATGTCAAGCATTTTCTTGGCATCCACTGCATCCCTAGCCTCCTCATTCCATCAAGCCATTTCCTTCATGTCAACCCGGGGCTTATTCTAGACGACACTACACTCTTCGTAACTCCTCTCCATAAGTGATTCATTTTGCCTACTGCACCTTAATATCCTCTTGTATGTTCAGTGTTATTAGAGTGCTATAAAGAAGTCCAATACTCTTTATCGCCATATCTTTAACAGTGAGGAAATACGTACAGCTTCTCAATACAGCAGAATTTTTCTATAGTGATGAATTTAGCAATGTTTTCATTTTCTTTATTGTAATGATTTATGCAATGGTGTTCCAGTTATTTTATATACTGCGATATCGGTGTAATACATGCAAACTAAACAGCAAAGAAAGAGGTGCTACGGAGTCAAAGGTGTCATATAAACAAAACTAGAGGGGCACTCATCGAAGCGCATTTCTCCAACATGGGCAACGTAATTTCCAAACCACTTGTCATAATAGGCTAGGTTTTCTCACCACTGATTAGCGTTTTGCGAAAAGTGTTTTCCGGACCCAGAATCTGTAATACAATCCGGATTGGTCCCAAAAGTTAATCGATTGTTCCCTGGGACATGAGCTATCTACCCACCTAATTTGGTCCAAATCTCTCCTTTAACTTTAGAGTAATCCTGCCAACAGATAAACAAGCAATCGGGGGTGAAAACATGTTCTCCTTGTTGGAGAGAACAAAATAAATTGCAAAGGAAGAGGTGCTACGGGGTCTTCAACAACTACAGTTATGCAACTCATTCTCTCCAGACTTGTTTCTTTGATGGTGTACCTCCTTCACCTCCAACACTTCCCTCACTTGCAACACTTCCTTCACTACCTCCACTTGCAACACTTCCTTCACTTGCAACACTACCTCCACTTGCAACACTTCATTCACTTCCAACCATTCCCTCACTTGCAACACTTCCTTCACTTGCAACACTTTCTTCACTTCCAATACTTCCTCCACTTTCAATACTTCCTTCACTTCCTCCACTTTCAATACTTCCTTCACTTCCAACACTTCCTTCACTTGCAACACTTCCTCCACTTGCAACACTTCCT
>JAGKTI010011007.1:0-27295 GCA_018397915.1 Birgus latro
ACCAAGGCTTTCTTGCATTAGTCAGAGGATATGAGAAAGGAATGTATGCTTCCATGCCTGAGAGAATAACCTCCGTAACGCGCAAGGTGTATGGTGGAGTGTTAATTAAGAGAGTTAGAGAGGGTACAGAGGGAGTGATTGGTGATGACCAGTGTGGCTTTAGGAGAGGGAGGGGATGTGTGGATCAGGTGTTTGCTGTGAGACAGGTGTGTGAAAAGTATTTAGTGAAAGGTAAGGATATGTTTTGGGCATTCATGGATTTAGAGAAAGCATATGATAGAATTGAGAGGGAGGCTTTGTGGAATGTTTTAAGATTGAATGAGCTTGATGGCAGGTTACTAAAAGGAGTGAAAAGTTTTTATGTAAATAGTAGAGCGTGTGTAAGAGTGGGAAATTCTGTGAGTGATTGGTTTCCCGTGAGAGTGGGGCTGCGGCAGGGATGTGTGATGTCGCCTTGGTGGTTTAATATTTATGTGGATGGTGTTGTAAGGGAGGTGAATGCAAGAGTGTTAGGTGGAGGACTGAGTCTGGTGAATGATGGTAGAGAGTGGAATCTGAAGCAGCTGCTGTTTGCGGATGATACTGCACTGGTGGCTGATTCAGAGGAGAGATTGAGACAGTTGGTAGAGGAGTTTGGAAGGGTGTGTGAAAGGAGGAAACTGAAAATAAATGAGAATATGAGTAAAGTGATGAAGTGTACGAGGTTGATAGGTGGTAGAAGGATGAATATAGTTTTGAATGGTGAGTTGCTTGAGGAGGTTGAGTGTTTTAAGTATTTAGGGTCACATGTTCCTGCGGATGGAAGAATAGATGCAGAAGTGAAGTTTAGAATGAATGAAGTTGGAAAGGTGCAGGGAGGAATGAAAAAAGTGTTTGGATGTCGTTCACTCAGAATGGATGTAAAGAGAAAGCTGTATGAGGGTGTTGTTGTACTGACTGCATTATATGGGGCTGAAAAATGGAATATGGGTGTAGCAGAGAGGAAAAGTTTGAATGTAATGGAGATGAGGTGTCTGAGGAGTATGTGTGGAGTGACGCGTATGGATCGAGTGAGAAATGATGAAGTGCGAAGGAGAACTGGAATTGTTTGGGAGATGGCTGATCGAGTTGAACAGTGGGTGTTGCGATGGTTTGGGCATATGGAGAGAATGGATAATGAGCGATTGGTGAAAAAGATAACTAGATCTGATGTGAGAGGTGTAAGGCTGAGAGGAAGACCACGAATAGGATGGATGGACAGTGTGAAGAGAGCATTGGATGCGAGAGGGTTGTCTGTTGAGCAAGGAAGAGTGCTGTGCGTGATAGAAATGAATGGAGAGAAATTGTGAATGAATAAATGATGATGCAGCCCTGAGGAGATATTCTCCTGCATTTTGTCTGATCAGCTGATCAGGTCAGGTGCAGGTAAGGGGCTGGATACATTATGATGTGGCAGGGGTAAACCAGCTTTGCTGTCGGGCCCTGCTGCGGATGTCACTGACTGCACTGCATAGTTGACCCTCGTGTGGTGTGGTGCGGAGAGGATCTGTCCCTTCTCCCCTTTAGGGCTAAGATGCGAATGAATGTGTATGAGTGGATGAGTAAATTGGTAGTGTGTTGACCTGTCTCGGCTACCTCCCTTTTCTTGGGGGAAGCAGCCTAGGTATATAGATAGATAGATGTATTTTCTGCCATCACTTGCCCTAATACTAACAAGGCATATGGGCCAGATTGAGTCCCTCCTGTTGTCCTCAAGAACTGTGCTTCTGTGCTTACACCCTGCCTAGGTAAACTCTTTCGCCTTTGTCTTTCAACTTGTACTTTTCCTTCTTTAGTATACTGAGCAAAATAATCATGCTACAGAGGAATCATTAACACAAAATATAAAATCATTTAGACAACTGTTGCACCCCAAGTGAAGTTTGTTCTTCCTACTACGAGACGAAAGTTTTGTTTTGTTCTGCATGGCGGAGTCATCTGGTAGAATTTTGATTGATGAATGTAAAGTATGGTATACACAGTTCAGTACAGTATAGTGAAGCATGCTTTATATTATTGATTTTTTTGTTGTTGTTTTTTTATATTTTTATTGTTTATTTTTTGGCATTATTGTACAGTACAGTACCTTCACTCTTTTTGCAATATATACTCTCGCGAAATTTGGTTTCGCGATGGCAAGTGATTACCATGTCTCTTACATACGTTCACTATCTAACCAACTGGTGAACATTTTTGCCCTACACACCTCTAAATCATAATTTTTCTGGTTACATTTGATTTACTTCATGCTTTGTGTCCCATATTTGAGTGCATAGCCTGTGAAAAGGTGATTTTCTCAGTAATAATCATGTCTCTTCCTTACGTTCATTATGTAGTCAGCTGGCGAACACCCTTGCCTTACTCACCTCAAAATCATCATTTTGGGGTTAAAATTCGATTAATTTATGCTTTGTGCCAATTATTTATGTGAATGGGGTCTTAAATAAGTGCTATGCATGTCCGGTAGGAAGGTAAGTAGGTGGTTTTCTGATTTAGGTTATGTTAGGTTAGGATCAAGAATGACCGGTGCTGTTGGTGAACAGTGAACACCTTTGCCATACCTAACTCTTTTTCTGGTAACAATTTATTTATTTGATGCTTTGTATCCCATATTTTAGTGCATAAGATGTGAGAAATGATGATTTTCATAGTGATTGCCACGTCTGATACTTACTTACACTAACCTGCCAACTCGTGAACACCCCTGCCTTATTCACCTCAAATTCATCATTTTGCGGTTAAAATTCGATTAATTCATGCTTTGTGGCAATTATTTATGTGAATGGGGTTCTTAAATAAGTGCTATGCATGTCCGGTAGGGAGGTAGGTAGGTGGTTTTCTGATTTAGGTTAGGTTAGGTCAGGGTCAAGAATGTCCGGTGCAGTTGGTGAACAATGAACACCTTTGCCATACCTAACTCTTTTTCTGGTAACAATTTATTTATTTGATCCTTTGTATCCCATATTTTAGCGCATAAGATGTGAGAAATGATCATTTTCATAGTGATTGCCATGTCCGATACTTACTTACACTAAGCTACCAACTCATGAACATCTATGCCTTACTTACCTTAAAAACATAATTTCTGGGTTAAAATTCAATTAATTCATGCTTTGTGTCCATTATTTAATGCATACGGTGTGAGAAGGGGTGATTTTCATTGTGATTTCCATGTCTGATACTTACTTACACTTGCTGGCAAGTTGTGAGCACCTATGCCTTACTCATCTCTAAATCATCATTTTTTGGTTAAAATTCAGTTAATTCATGCTTTGTGTGCATTATTTATGTGAAAGGGGACTTAAATAAGTGCTATGCATGTCCGGCAGGGAGGTAGGTAGGTGGTTTTCTGATTTAGGTTGGGTTAGCTTATGGTCATGATTGACCAGTGCTGGAGCTTCAGGGCCACTATCCGGACAAGACCACTTTCCAGTCATGCCTTTGGCTCTATTACGTCGGATAGTGGGAAGATTACTAGTTCAGAAAATGCTATAGCTTTGATTTTGTGGTCATGCAGTGTAACATTTTCGTTTTCCTGATTGTTTCCTGATATGAACCCTCTCTCTGTTGTACAAAGCCACCAGACAAGCAGGACGATACTTTAATTCCAGGGCCACAGCATCTCCTCCACTGAACTTCACCAACAGTCTTCGATTACCCAGGTTTCGAGCACACTCATTCAGTCTGTTATTCAGTTGCATTGTCATGGCTTGTCTAAATAATGAAACAGGCTCCTGTATCTCACAAAGAAAGCATTCTTAAACATTTGACTGAGTTCTTGGTACTTTTGTTTGTTGGTCGCCGCTTGTTTCAGTTGTTGCTGTTCCTTTTCTCACCCTTTCCTGCTTTGTATTGGTAAACTTGAGCCTACAGCTTTGATGAGATTTTGCCTTGCACCTCCTCAGAGGTGCCTCAGTACTGTCATCTTCATCTAATCAGACAGGATCAAGCATGATTGGTAAAGCATTCATTGCTTTGAACTGAGTGACATTTTTTCATTTATACTTGTTCTATATGAAATTGGTGGACATATGAGATCTTCCTTTTTGCCCAGCTGACAAAGACAACACTTGTTCCAATCTGTTCTCCCCTTGGATGAAGATCCTCCAGTGGAGCCATATTCAAGAATATATGGTAAAAAATAGTTAAAGGCCAAGGGTTTTTCCTTGTACCACCTTAATTGGAAGCACTTTCTTTTATGGAATACAACTTGGTTCCGGACTGAGTTGTGCAGTTACGTGTAAACATATTGTTTGATAGAGTAGGTGGTGGTGACCATCATCCACTCACTTGATGTAGTGCTGCCTACTTCTTCCTTACCCTTTATTATTATTTTTCTGTGCCTGCCCTCCTCTCTTCCTGTTTCTCCCATCTTTCCTGTCACTTCTTACTGCTTTTCTTTCCTTTACAGGTGGCTTTACATTGAGTGACAAGCCAAATGGTTTCCTGTAAGCCAAGAAACCATTTACAACGCTGGGTGGTAACCATATAACCAAACCATACATGCTCCCTACATATCAACAAGTGGGTTGGTGGAGGGTTAGTGCCCCTCCCCATAAAACAAATAACTCGAAGTCAAATGGCCACCCCTTACGGGATTATGGCTTCAGGCAATAGATAGATAGATATTGTTTGAGTAACATAGTTTTGAGTACCGTGGTCTGTGTTGAAGCAGTAATTACCATGTTACAGAAAAACTTCAATAAGTTGACCCTGCAGAAGGCAGAATTTCCGGTAACTCGAACTCAGACTGAAACTGAAGACTTTACCAATCTGAGAGAAGCTTAAAATTCTTGACCGGATTGAAGGTGGAAGGACAATGCAGATGGTGGGTGAAGAATTTCATATTATATTCCAAAGTGGTACATTTTAGTTTATTATATTCCAAGTGTTACATTTTAGTTTAATTTATTGTAAAGTGAAGTAAATAAGTGCAGAACTTTACATAATTACATTATTGTTGTGCCCCTCCACCTCCGTCTCCAACACAAACTTCCTAACCTGCAAAAGCTCTTCACACAGACATCCACCAACTTAAGGTAAATTAAATGCACTGAATTGTTTTCGATTGTCTATTTCTATTGCTTTATACATACTACAGTAATAGCCTACAGTGATGGTTTGTGTTAAAAAATTCACATATGGTACAGTACTACCCTGACTCTATCTGGGGTGTGACGAAGTACCGAATCAGCAGTCATTTACCAAATCGTCTCTCTTAATTGGACAATATAATTTTTATCATCATGTAGATTCATGCACACCTAATTACCTGAAATCCAGTCAAACCTTTTTGTTTAACTGTTAATAAAAACTCAGGAGTTTGAGCAAAAACATGCTAAAGATAGCAGAAGTGTTTTTCCTTTAGCTCAACAACTCGCCTCTGTAGACTTGTTGTTTGTATAAACATTGATTTGAAATGCAGATACATTTATTTACCCTGTAAATCAATATTTATGCAAAACAGATGTCTGTCAAGGTGTGTTTGTGATCTAAAGGGAAAATACCTGCTAATTTCAGCACATTTTTTCTCTGAATCCTGATTTTTTTATCAAGTTAAATTGAGCACAATTTTTTGACCAGATTTCAGATAATTAGATTTGTATGAACCCATATAGTGATAAAAATTATACTATTTACCTACTAAAAGTTCTGATTCGAAAAATTACCACCAATTCGGTATTTTGTCTCACCGCTCTGTCTTTCTAGCCTAGCCTAACCTAGCCTAGGCTATGCAATGTCCTGTCCTAGCCTAGCTTATGATATCAATTTTTTTATTTTTTTATTGCTTTATAAGTGCTTCTTTAGTTCAGTGTTAATAAGCATACACTGTAATCACATATAATTTGTGATTATTGGGGGGGGTAATATATATACTGTATATATATATATTTTTTCAATTATTTCTACTTAGTGGGAAAATCCAGTAAGTCGAACTATGAAGGGTTTGCTGTACCGGCGGGTCCCGATCTTACGAGCTAATTGGGAGCAAGGATTTTGCTTGTTAGCCGAATTCTCGTTAAACAAAATGAAAAACTTATGGGAAAAATAGGGTTAGGGAGCAAGACCTCTGAACAACCTCCCCCAAAACCACCAAAACCGACTTTCTGATCATTTTAAGCTGGAATAAGGGGTTAATACAAGAGGGTAGTACATCTGAAATACAACAACAGCATTAATAGAAGCAGAATAACATAATTATAGGTAAAATAGGGATGGGGTGAACAACCAGCCAAGTAGCCTCCGCCGATCACCAACACCTGTGATAGACAATTTTATGCAGGATGGGACTGGAGTGTATTGATGTTGTGATGAGGAGAGGTAGGCTGAGGTGGTTTGGACATGTGGAGAGGATGGGGGATGATAACTGGGTACAGAGGGTGAGAGGTGTTAATATTGGGGGAGAGGTAGACCGAGAAAGACATGGGACGAGGTCATTAAGTGTGACTTAAGGGTTAAGGGACTGAACAGGGAGGCTGCCAGGGATCGAGCAGCGTGGAGAGCCGCCATTAGGTGACCAAGGCCGACGCATGCAAGCATTTTGGAGCCTTCAGAAACGAAAACGAATAAAAGGTTAATACATATGAAACACAAATACCCTCATATCGATTCTTGAAAGTAGGGATTTTAGGGGTTTTCACCTGCTCGTTAAACAGGCAGTGGTGCAAATTTCAAGACTTCATGTTAGTGAATTTTTGTTAAGCGATTGCTTATTAACTGGGACTTGCCTGCACATGAGGTTTGAATGTGTGTGTGTGTGTGTGTGTGTATGTGTGTGTGTGTGTGTGTGTGTATTTACCTAGTTGTGATATACAGGAAATGAGCTTCACTTGTAGGGTCCTGTCTCTGTTTCTCAATAAGTCAGATTTTGCTTTGAACTCTATCTGTCTATCTATTGCCAGACGCCTTAATCCCGCATGGGGTGGCCACAAACAAATCACCTCCATGTCACTCTGTCCCCTGCCATTTCACTACCACGCTTCCAACTCACACCCCCCTCTCTCATATACCTCACCACTCCATCCCTCCATCTCATCCTCGGCCTCCCCCTCCCTCTTGCCCCCTCCACCTCACTCACATACACTCTCCTCGTCAGTCTTTCACTCTCCATCCTCTCCACATGCCCAAACCACCTTAACGTGTTACTCCTAACGCTTCCCATCACGTCCTCAACCACACCACAATGCTCCTTCACTTCCTCATTTGTTAGTCTGTCTCTCCATGTGACTCCACATGCTCCTCTCAACTCATTTCCACTGCTCTCACTCTTGACTTCTGTCCTTCCAACAGGGTCCAATCTTCACTTTGAACTCACTGAAGTTTTTCGACTGGACGGTCTCTTTGTCCAGGCTATTCCGCAGGTCTGTGCATCTGTATGGAAAACTATATTTCTTGATATCCTTTAAGCAGCTTGGCTTTTTCAGTTTCATCCCGTGTCTTGTTGTTACTCCCCCATCCCATACAAACATATCTTCTCTGTCAGTTTTATCTGCTTCCATCATGGCCCTGAACACTGCAATCATGTCATCCCTCTCTCTCTTATCTTCTAGGTACGGTAAGGCAGATCCAGCTTTTCCAGACTCTTTCTGTACAACATCTGCCAGGCTAGGGATCATCTTGGTTGCTGTTCTTTGTATTCTCTCAATCTTGTTTATATCTTTCTTTTTGTGTGGAGACCACACCACTGCCGCATATTCCAACCTGGGGTGGATCATGGCCACTATCAACTTTTTCATCATCTCCTCATCCATGTAATGAAATGCTACTCCTATGTTAGTCAAGATATTATACATCTCTCTAACTATCCCGTTAATGTGTTTTTCAGGTGACAAACTATCCTGGACCAGCATTCTCATATCTTTCTCTTCTCACGCTTTTGTGATTGATTCATTACCCATCATGTAGTTCAGTGATGGCCTAATGGTACTTTACCCATTTCCAATATTTTAATTTTTTTTTTGCGTTGAATTTAATTTCCCACATCCGGCTCCAGTCATGAATCTTATCCAGGTCCTCCTGCAGCATTTTACAGTCTTTTTCAACTTATACTCACCTCATGATCATTGCATCATCAGCAAATAGACATGCATAACTGTTCATACCATCTACCATATCGTTTACATAAATCAGGAACATTACTGGTGCTATCACCGAGCCCTGTGGGACTCCACTTGTTACTTCCCTCCATCCAGACATCCTGTCCTTTATTACTGTCCTTATTTGTCTTTCTCTCAAGAAGTCTTTCATCCACTGCAGGAGGTTTCCCTTCAGTCCTCTTATGTGCTCCAGTTTCCCATTAGTCACTTCTGGGGTACCTTGTCAAATGCTTTCTTCAAATCTAAATACACACAGTCCACCCAACTGTCTCTCTCCTGTAGTACGTCAGTCTCTCTTGAATAAAAGCTCAACAAGTTGGAAACACTTGACCTTCTACTTCAGAATCCAAACTGACTTTCAGCCAAAATTTTTATCTCCTCCAGATATTTTATCCATCTGTCTTTCAGGATTCTCTCGCACAATATTGCGACTGTGCTGGTCAGGGACATTTGTCTATAATTCAGGGGTTCTTCCTTGTTTCTTCCTGTCTAAATTGGTACCTCATTGGCCCTTTTCCATTCCCGGGGCACTTTTCCATCCGGTCCTGGGGCTTTCCTTACATCTTGAGTTTCCAGTAATTTATACACTTCCTGCACTTCCACTTTTATATCTTTTATAACTACATTTCTAGTCACTCCCTCCCCCTCCACAAAATCCTTTTCTTTAGTGGAAACCAATTGGAAACATTTGTTCATTATTTCAGCTTGCATTGCAGCATCTTTAGTGTGTCTACAGCAGAGCTGGGCACTTCCACAATCACTTCCACAAACCGCAAATTCTGCAATTGCGGAAGTGTGATTTCATTTGCGGATTTGCGTTTGCAACAAATTCTATGCAGATTCACAGTTTTGTGCTTGTGGAATAACTTCTGCAAATGCAAATCTTCCCCTTGAACATCTACATGGCCTAGCCTGGCAGGAGGCATCTGAGTGAGTCGCCAGCTCGCCAGTGCCTCCTGCCACTCCTGCACTGTTGCCACATGTACAATAAATATTGTATGTATATGATAAATTCACCTTCATTACAATGTACAATAGCATTATTCTTTATCGTATTTTTTGTTTGATGATTCCTTCAAAAAGAAATACTGCATAAAGAGAGAGAGTGAGGGAATGGCTGAAGATTAGATTCATCTCTTTTTTAATATTCACTGGCTTCATACCAAGCTCTCAGGAAAGGAATGAAAATGGATATAACCCAAGAGTGGGTAATGTTTGTACTCATGACTAAATAATAAAGCATAACATCATCATAGCAAGCCGTATTCCACTTTACATTGGAGGGTTCCTCACTACATTATCTTAACCCCTACACCGCGAGGCTGTCAGAGACGCGCCAGGCCATTCCCTTAGGGATATTCACACTCCTACTGACTTTTTAAAAATATTTGCCAAAAATCAGTTATTAGTCCTAGATTATTATAATTTTATATGCTTATGGCACATACCGTCAGCTTTCTCCTGGGATGTTTTTTTAGCACTTGTCGACTACCGTAGTACTTGTGGAGACTTATGAAGTTGGGTAACTAAGTCTCCACTTTACACTTCCCGACATCCCGTAATCTGAATACCACTGCCAGATATTATCACTAGAAACACTATTCAATGATTTCCAAGTAGTTTGGAATCCATACTAAAAAAGAAAAACACTGTGAAAGCAATGTAAAATACGAGCACGTACGAGCCTCCCACTCGCACTAATTCGCCGCTAGTATTCTGTCATATCTTACTCATATACACACTCACACTTTATTATTTCTAGTACTTTATTACACTTATATATACAGTATCTACAGGCCTTTACCGCTTCCCACACGATGTTTAGTAGGGGTAGAGGTCACAGGGCCTTTTATATTAGGCGCAAAAGCGGCAGAAATGGAGGAGCGTCATTTCACCATGAAGGACGAGAACGAACTGACTGTATCTCGGTAGCCAAGAGTTGAAAATGTCAGCTGCTAATGTATATGCTAAGAAATAAGTCATAGGAAATCTAGACAATACATAATAAAGTAGGTAGTTCCAGGTGAATATAAATATCACTCAGGCTTCTCCCTTCCTTTTCTTATATACATTTACATTACGAGAGTAGCTCATACGGCATATTTCACGCGGGAAAAAAGCAGGGGAAATTAGCGAACGAGTGAAGGTTGGATGTTGCCAAGTGATAATTAGCCAGTTCCAGGTGTATGGCACTACCAATTACCTTATTTTATATATATATATATATATATATATATATATATATATATATTATTTTATATAAGAATAGGGCATAGGGCTCATTTCAATGGATGAAAACAGTGGAAAAATCCGGGGAAGATTTACTTAGCGCAGAGCGGCTGAGCAGACGACACGAGAGGGTAATGGATGGGAGGTAGGGAGGGGAGTCTAGAATGGGGGAAAATGGCTAAATTGTCAACAATGATTGGGAGTACTGATGACATTAGCAGCACTGACTATTGTTGGACATTGGCAGTGCTGATAGATGATACAAGTCACCACCTGAAAGCCCAAGGGAATTGAAAATAATACAGAGTCACAGAAGTGATGCCCCGCTGTATGATCCATCGCACTCGACTGTCACGAAAGTGACGACCCACGGTTAAGGGGTTAATGATATACAGTTCTGTATGTGCTGTCTGGGAGGAGATTAAGAAATATGAGTCTAAGGATAAAAGTCAGCAAAGATGTTTTTTCCCCCCCAGTAAATAAAGAAAATATAAAGCCTAATTCAAGACTAATTTATTTTCCAGATTCTTAGATGTTTTATGTATGCTACTGATGTAAACTACATCGATACTAGGAAGACTTGTTTAGTATACAAGGCAATAGCAAGATGAGAAGTGCAAAGATGTGTTTTGAAGCCTCCCAGTGCACCTAGGATATGACCTTTAGTCTAAAATTTAAATTTGTCAGACTTATAGCATTGCCATTGCCAGTGTTTCAATCTCAGCAAAATGCATTAGGTAGATAAATAACAGATTAAACAAGAAACATATGGCATGAAACTGAACACAATTTTACCATTTTTCTTACCAGACAAACACCTTTCCCCATCTGGTATCAATATAGATAGATATACTGTATGTTGGAGTTGTCTCATTTGTTGGAGGAGTCTGACTGTGACTAAGGAGTGAGGACTGAGGAGGTAAGAACCAAGGAATAGAGGTGGACTGGTATATCAACTTGTCGAGTGTGAGCTGTGAAGTGTAATAATTTAAATTATTTATATACAATAGTGAAGGATTAACCCTTGTTTTGTAGTAAAAACAGCCTAATATACTAATGATATTAATTGAAATATATATATACTGTATTTTAGTTTTACTGTAATTATAATTTTATACTGTATATCCCAAACTATAGACACTTTCCAAACTTCATAAAGTCACCTATTCTTAGTCAGAATAGAGTAAATAAAGATATAATTGTAGTGGATGAGTAACTTGAGTTGATTTTTAACACCTTGATTATGAAGAATATCATCCTAAGCATAAAATAATCTTTTTTTATTACTGTATTATTATTATTATTATTATTATTATTATTATTATTATTTTTATTTTATTTTATTTATTTATTTTCTTTTAATGCCGTGTCCCCATTTGTCGATGAGGGTTAAGGCATTGCCCCTGGGTAGAGGACTTATGTTTTGGAGCATGTAGCACTTTATGACCAGATGCTCTTCCTGATGTCCACCAGTGACCCTTGGATGGACTTGAACCTCCGACCCTTCGGTCAGAGCGCTCTGCCCCACTGAGCCATGGCTGCTACAATGAAATGAAACTGATGATGTGGTACTGAAAGGGATAAAAATGGTTTGCATTTGTGGAACTGCAAATTTCAATAATTTTGCTGATTTGCGGTCGCAGATGGCAATTTTTTTTTAGTTTGCAGATATGCATTGCAGAATTGAATTTTTGTTTGCGGTGCCCACCTCTTGTGTACAGTATATTTGAAGCAAGGCAGATAAAGCCTGTTAGAAGTGCATTACACCCCTGAGGCAGTTGTGAATCTAAGGAAGAAAGAAAAAATGATGATCAAGGAAGGAATTATGAAAGCCTTTACATATACAGTAAGACCTCACTATAACGGACTAATTGGGGCCCAAGCCAGTCCGAAAAATGCGAAATTCCGATAAAAGCGACATCCGGACTTACCCCTGCTAATCCGGACTTTTTTCGATATATCAGACATTAGTCCGGATTGCATCAGTGGTTTTCACCACCATTGCAGTATTGTACTGTGTTATACCTTCACTACATTAATCAAATGGTATAATAATACTATACTGTGCACTGAAAAGCATGTCTTTAACTTGTCTTATTGTGGTGAACATAGCTGAAGTGGTCAGGCAGTCCGGACTGCTTTCTGGCTTTATCGGACTTTTTCCGATATATAGGAGTTTAGTCCGGTAGCTCCTCGAGTCCGATAAAAGCGAATTCCGGTCTATTGAAGTCCGTTATATCGAGGTTTTACTGTATATNTCTATTGCCAGATGCCATAATCCCATAAGGGGTGGCCATTTGACTTTGAGTTATTTGTTTTACAGTGAAGGGCACTAACCCTACACCATCCCACTTGTTGACACATAGGGAGCACGTATGGTTAAATGATTGTACTATATTTGGAACAGGTATCTTAAGTGAACAATGTCCTAGTTTCAGTTTCATTTCTGACTTAATAGTATTTTCCCTGTATTTTATAAAAGGATATTTTAGCAGCAGTATTGATTGAGGTCTTGGGTCAGAGGAGAGCATTGGCTGACCCACCATGGTTAGAATCCAAGAAGTGGTTAGCTGCTTTTCTCTCATATAAATACTGCTAGGGATAGAGTGTGTTCTCCTGTGGCTTAAATGATTTGAACTACAGTAACTTAGCCCCAAAGGTGTAGTGGAAGGATTGGATGTTTTTATTTAATAGGCTGTAGGTGCTATGAAGCTGTTTACATTACTAAGCACCATGATCTCAGAACATGGTTTATCAAAAGAACTCTGAAGTGATAAAAAGATGTGATCTGCAGAACTCTTAACATCATAAGAAATATAAGTCAGCATTGTTATTTTATGTGCCTTTTTTTATAATTGATATCACTCATGCCCATTAAAGTTTTAATTTTTAATTTGTCTTATGATGTATCATGTATGCCACCAGGAATATGCCAGCACAAATGCCAGAATGGAGGGAAATGCATTCAGAAGGATACTTGTGAGTGCCGTCGGGGATACTATGGCAACCAGTGCGAGTTCAGTGAGTACTGTCCTGTATATGTTCTCATCTACGGGATGTCTTGGGAAATTTTTGAGAACCTTCAGGAGGTCATTCTTGGGACAGTTTTGAATAAAAATACAATGTCACCAGAAGTCCAAATCTCAACTCTGGTAAAGCACCAATTACTGGTGACCTTATAAGGGCAAAAATGATCCCTTCAGTAGTTGAACTATATACATTAGTAATTGTAGCTGTAGCAGTTGAGACTTAACCCATGTTGATGTAGCATTTGTTATACTGGAATTTCTGAAAAATTTCTCAGGACATCCTACATATCTATGATTAGTTAAACCTTCAGGAGTGACAAACACAGAAGTTTTATTACACTTTTCTACTCTGTTATTATCTCCATTAACATATTCAGAAACTCATTTTATTTTGTACCTAAGATTGTAGGATTGTTGTAGATTATGATGAGACGTTGACAGTTGTACACGAGGCTAATGCAATGAAATAGAATTGAAATAGGGAGTAGGCTGTAGCACCAGCTGATCAAGGTGGTACTCCCAAGGGGAATGGGAATGCTGGTGATAGGGAGGCTGGTGCTCCTCTTTCACTCGCTACTGGACAATCCCCCTTTGCTGACCTTTTCAGTGTGACACTAACATGGAGAGTAGACCAGCATAATCTCCCAAACACATCCCTTTATCTCACACACAACTCTACATGCTCTTTACATACCACACAACGTATCCCACCACAGTACAGAGGTTGATGCCAGCAAGGGCATGCAGCCAGAAAACTTTGTCCCTGATACCTAGTGGCACACCTATTGTGGAGAGGCATGATGAGGGCTCCGCCAGCATAGATTTTGGTGCCAGGATGGGATGGGTTTCAAAACCTGTTCTACAGGGTACAGGGCACTGCAGTTCCCAGACTCCCACTTCCACCCAATAGAAAGGGGCCCAAACCTGGGAACAGTGCCCCAGGAGGCTGCCCCATCAATGGGTGTATAATGGCAAAGCAGTTACAATGCCAAGGTGTGTGTGAAGGGTGTCCCTGTAGCTGTCCTGGCAGAGAGCCCTGAGGCCACTGCCACAGCCACCAGTCACAACTGGTGGCTTGTGGACTATGGGTCCCAGGTTCCATGCCTAGGCTGGGACTGTATGGGTGGGTGGATGGGGCCTGTGGTATGTCTCACCCCATTATTACCAGATTATGACTAGAAGGAAAGAAATCTTAAGCAAGCATGAGGAAACTAAATCACCCTAGGGGATCAGAGTGGCATTGTCTATCTATCTATCTATCTATTGGCAGATGCCATAATCCCATAAGGGGTGGCCATTTGACTTTGAGTTATATGTTTTACAGGGAGGGGCACTAACCCTCCACAAACCAACTTGCTGACATGTAGGGAGCACGTATGGTTTGGTTATATGGTTACCACCCAGCATTGTAAATGGTTTCTTGGCTTACAGGAAACCATTTGGCTTGTCACTCAATGTAAAGCCACCTGTAAAGGAAAGAAAAGCAGTAAGAAGTGACAGGAAAGATGGGAGAAATAGGAAGAGAGGAGGACAGGCACAGAAAAAGAATGATAAAGGCTAAGGAAGAAGTAGGCAGCACTACATCAAGTGAGTGGATGATGGTTGCCACCACCTACCACTAAGTGGCATTGTGGAATGTGGTAATTTTGAGGGGTAGAGCAGGGGAAGTAGTTGAGGCATTTAGTAGGAGGTGGTTGGATGTGGGATATGTGCAGAGAGTCAGGAATAGAGGAGGATCAGCCTGAATGATTGCCAGGAGGGATGGACATTACCAGTTGTTTTGGCAGGGTAGGGCAGATGGATATGTTGGTGTGGGTGTGTTGGTTAAGGAGAAATGGGTGGAATATGTCATGAATGTAATGAGAGTCAGTAAAAAGATAATAATAATAGAACTTTTGTTCCATGGGATTATGTTTGCATTTATATTGGTGTATGCTCCACAGGCAGGCTTCGATGAGGTAGAGGGGGCTAGAATCTGAGATGACCTAATGTGTGTAGTAGGTGGTATGGGGGATAATGAGATTGTAGTTTTGGAAGGGGACTTAATATGGTCACGGAAGTGAAGCAGCTTAAGGATGTAAAGGAGTACATGGGGGATGTGCATATGGTACAAGAAATGAGGAAGGAGAAACAGTACTCGAGTTTGGGGAGGCAATGAACCTGATTGTGTGCAAAACACATTTTAGGAAGAGAGGGAGGAAGTTGATTACATATGAGTCTGGGGGAAATAGTAGCCAGGTAGAGTAGTTCCCGGTCAGGAGGGCTAATAGGAGGTTAGTGAGGGAGTGTTAAAGTTATAGGGAGCAAGGAGTATGTGCTACAGCACAAATTATTGGTATGTGACATGGTGCTTAAGGAGCAGATGATAAATAAGAGGACCTGTGCACCTAGGAAGAAAATTTGGAAGTTGAAAAACCAAGCAGTAAGGGATGCCTTCTATAGTGAGATGAGTAGATTGGTGGCTGAACAGGGAGACTTTGATAGAAGTGTTGTTGAACAGAACAGAGTCCTCAAGAACAACCTCTTGAGATTTCCTGATTTATTGTGTGGATGGACAAGGGGCCCTTCAAGACATAAATTTACTTGGTGGTGAAATGAGGGTGTAGAAGCTGCAGTTAAGGAGAAAAGAAGGCTTTTCCAGGAATGGAAAAAGGGTGGTTACAAAGAGGAATACATTGCTGCCAAGCCTAGGGATAGAAGAGAGGTTTACAGGGTAAAGTCTGAGTCTCAGAGACTTTTACTTGATAACCTCAGTAGTGTGGAAAGGAAGAATATGATATTTAAGGTGGCAAATCAGATGAAGAGGGACAATAGTGATATCACAGGTGAGAAGTGAGTGAAGAATTATGAAGGAAAGGTAGTAGTGAACAGTGAGTTTCAGACTAGGCAAACCACACTCACCGGCCTCACAACGTGAACTGCCCAAGGTCCCTGGTTGCATACTGCAGGAACCTTCCGATGATGTCATCACTCGTGACTTAGCAGGTTTGTGTGCGCGCACACACACACTAACAGCAATATGCACTAACACTCTCGTCTTCTCTTCTTGATTTGACAAAAGATTCCAAGGACGAAGCTGGATGGTCTAATTGCATCTGATACACACTATGTATCCAATACATAGACTTTTGTGTGAGTACCATCAACACCCGATATGCACTTTGTATCCAATATATACACTTTTGTTTAATTACTATCAAGACCCAGTCTGTGGCCACATACCGATATGTGATGTCTCTTGAAGTGTTATAAACTTTCTAGTCTCAGCTGACTGCTGCACACAGCCGCTCAGTCGAGGCACCTTTCTTGGTGAGACAATCAGCCAGTTGTTGTGATGTATCCACCCAAGATACTTCATCAATCTCCCCTCGCTCCAACATGTCTTGTAATACAGCAATATCAATGCGCAATCTCCTGTCTTCTACGCTCCTACAGGAGTAAAGGGCGTCCACCAGACTCTTGTTGTCGACGAAACACTTTATTTTTATCTTTCCACATCAAGAAACCTCATGCAATATGTTGGTGAGATATACAGCAGTCTCAGCACATTCAAGCAGCGCCAACGCCTTAGCAGATAAGGTAGATTTGACGACCCTCCTGATCTTTCTTGTCTGCCAGAATATAGGACATCTTGCCTCACTAGCATCTCATAAGAAGATCACAAAACTTCCCTGAGATCCATTGCCTACAAGGTTGGCAAATGAGGCATCTGAAAGGCACTCTATATGACAGTCCTCGATCGGCCGCATTCTTGGAATGTATAGCTTCATGTTGTCAGTCTTCACCCATGAGATCACCTTATTGAGTCTAAGCAAATCCTCTACGGTAGCTCAGTTGCTAGTCACACTCAACTCACACACATCAAAGGCAATATCTGGCCGAGTGTGTGTGGCAATCCAGTTGAGTTGCCCAATTAATACTCGGTACTCCGTTTTCTCAGACTTGGACAGCTCTCCTGGTTTTACTGCTGCACGATGTTTACTCAGCGTGACTGGTTTCAAAGATGAAGCATACTGGAATTGGTCGAGTGTTATCCTGCCAACGATGTTGGAGATGACATTGAGACCAACGTATTTGAAGGCTTTTGATTCTGAACTGCCGATGAGGAATATTTGACTCAAATGGTTTATCACTTGCTGTTCAAACTCATGTGTACCAGCCCAAAGGAAGTCGTCGACGTAGATGCATACAATGCCTTCGACTTTGCCACTATTGCTTCAAGAGAACAACGCTGAATCCAGTGATGACACTTTAGCTCCGAGACTCAACAGTTGATCTTTTACGCGCAGATACCAATGCCTAGCAGCATCACAGAGGCTGTAAACAGTTTTCTTTAGTCTCCATAACTTACCATTTGCATATTCAGGCGGAGGACGTAAATGAACAACTCTCTCAATGTCGTTACCTTGCAAGTAGGCAGCTTTCACGTCCATAGTGTGGCAGTCCCACTGGTTGGTGGAGGCCAAAGAAAGTGCCAAACACACTGCTTCTTTTGAACAAATAGGTGAGTCTTTTTGGAGATCCACTCTCTTCCTCAAATCCTCTGGCAACTAAGTGGGCCTTAACAATAGGCTTTCCATTTTTCAGTTTTTCCATCACAACCCATCAAACCGTTATGGCACCTTACCCAACATCATCTACTTCCTCATACACATCATTATTCTGCCAGTTTGTAATTTCATTTTCCTTAGCGCATAATACGGCCTCAGAGTTGAAAAGAACAAGCATTTCTGCGTCATCATCAACCACTTCCCATTCACTAAGATCCTTCTGCAAATCTATCCAATCAATGCTGCCGTCAGAGTCCTTCTTCTTATTATAGCAGTGTTTGTACTTTCCAGTGGCTTTACCTGCCCGACTCATAATCCTTCCAGACACCAACTCTCCACTTTCTGAATGTATTCCCTTTATGCGTTGACCAACAGAAACTTTGGGAGTCTGATTAATCGGAACAGAAACTGTGAGAGGCTCATCAATTGGAACCACACCATCTTCCGACTCATCATCTGGTGGATAATCATTCAACACTTGCGAAGGATCGTCATTAGGCTTTTCCTGGACAGCTTGTTCTTCTCATCACTGCTGACACCACTTTCAACTGTAGTATCTTGCTCTGGCGCACGCGCTAGACGACACACGTGCACTCGCACGTAGACACCGCCGTGTCTCACCAGAATTTGTTTCCCATCTCTGCCTCTTACAATTCCGGGACCATGCCACTCATGACTGTCATTTCTTTTGTAGAAGACTTCATCTCCATTTCGGATGTCGTTTAAGTCACTCAAACGTACGTTGTGTCGCAGAGCCCTAGCCAAACGATCATCTGATTCGGTCTTCATAAACTCTTGTCTAGCTAAATCAAGAGCATTCAAGTTGTCTCTCACAATTTTCGATGGTGATGAAGGTTCCATGGCTGGAGGATCATTTGTGTACACATTAGGCAGGCCAGGGTTCTGACCAAAAACAAGTTGGTTATGAGAAAAGCATGTGTAGTTGGTGGGAGCATTTCTTGCCGTTACTGCCCATGCCAAGGCAACATCCAATTCACACTGGCTATCAGCCATTATCTTCCTAACAATGTCACCAATGACTGCATTTTGACGCTCACAGACTCTGTTGCTCCAAGGACTCTCTGCAGATGCTGTCATGATCTTGATATTGAAGGCCTCTCCTAATGCTCGCATTTCCGCATTGTTGAATTCACAGCCATTGTCTGTAAGAATTTTTCTAGGTGCACCAAACACAAAAATCCAGCTCCGAAATATTCCATTGATAATGGTGGGCGCACACTTATCCGCGATTACTATTGCATTACAATACCTGGTTGCCAAATCAACAAGGACTAAAAAATAATGCCTTCCCCAAGCTTTCGAATCCATGGCTATGGCTTCGTTAAACTTAGACACCATGGGCAAACTGAGTACGGGTCAGGGCTTGGTTTTCTTAAATCTGCAACAGACTGTGCAAGCATCAGATACAGCCTTGATAGCCCGCTCCAGTTCTGAACTTTTAATTCCCGCATCTGTGATTAGTTTAATTAATTTTGCCGATGTTGGATGTCCAAATTGCCTGTGAAGCTTCAAAGCCATTTTTTCTACTTCACCCCCAAGAGATGCCAGCATGATTGTTTCACAAAATTCACGACCTAGTCATAAAGAAATTGGAAGCAAGCAATGGCCTGAAGATGAGGACTTCAAATCAATGATAGTTCCACAGATTTTGACCTGGTCACTTCCAGAGTTAATCAACATTTTTCCTTTTTTCATGGAACGTCTACTTAACAGCAAGGGACTATTGCAGTCCACATCAGTCACGATGGTTGCATGCATATTTCCAATGTAGCAGGACAGAGTAACACATTTGAGGGAAGAAACTGGGACACCATCAGCAAAAGTAAACGTTGAGGATGACGCTTCTTCTCTTATAGCTTCACGTTCGTAATCAGTGAGCTCACTTAGATAGCAATTGATCCATTCAACTCCACATACAGTTGTAGAACACCCTGTGTCTAGAAGAGCACATCCCTTAGATTCTTCTATTAGAGTCTGTAACTTACCTCTACTAGCGGCATCATCCACATAGCCCATAAATAAGGACAGATGCACTGTTTCAGAATTTTCTTCTTGACTGCCGTCATTTTCGTCTACATTCAGACAGTCACGTGTCCAGTGAAATCTAGAATCACATATGAAACACCTCAATGCCTTTCCGTCAGACCCAAGTGGGTTCTGCCTCCTGCCGGTGGATGAGCGTTGGGGAATTCTAGCAGATACGGTTGAACATCAGCCACCACCACGACGTCGATCATGTACTGCACCACCCCGCAAGATTCTTCATCCTTGTCGAGTACCTCTAGCATAAAACGTTTCCTCACCCTCAACTTCGTCACTCCAAAATACTGGTTCACCTTTCACCTCCCGGGCGGACACCAATGCATCGTTCTGCCTGCCAATTTCACCAGCAAAAATACGATTCAAGGCAGATTTCATGTTTTCGTATGTCACCTCAGTTATCGTGGACATCACTAGTTGATGCTCACTGTCTGAAAGTTTGCATGCAGCTGAGGGCATAAAAGCCATCATAGAATTTGGCAGTGTCATGTCTTGCTTTGTAAATTTGAAATAAACATTCTCAAATTCTGTCACGAACTCACGAATGTTCATATCACCGGCTCTTCTGAAGTTGTACAACTCATAAAACGCTGCAAACTGTCGACGTCCTTTGTCCACGAGAAATAAACTGTCTAATTTTTTCAGCAAGGTCTGAACACCATCCTTCTGCTTCAGAACATCCGCATCAACCTCCGAAGGCACCACCTTCGTTTTTCCAGACAGTGACAGGTGAATAGCTAAGGCTTGTTTTTCTTTTGGTAAGTCCGTTAATTTGCACCAAATGTCAATGTCTTTTTTCCAGCTCTCATAAGCAGAATCATTTTCAAGTTTTGTAGGCCACTTGGTCGAACACGACACCATTTTTCGAACCACGCTCTGCTACCAGTTTCAGACTAGGCAAACCATACTCGCCGGCCTCACAACTTGAACTGCCTAAGGTCCCTGTTTGCATACCGCAGGAACCTTCCGATGACGTCATCACTCGTGACTTAGCAGGTGTGTGCGTGCGCACACACACTAACAACAATATGCACTAACAGTGAGGATATTAAAAACACCTGGAGAGAGCACTACAACTGGTTGTTTAATGAGGAGTTTGACTGGGACAGGGAAGGTTTGGAGCCAGCAGATTCAGCGTCTGGCTCTTGGCCATTGATTGACAGTGCTAATGAGAGCAGGGCAATAGGCAGGATGCAGGTGGGGAAGGCAGCAGGTGTGACTGGGTTGACTGTGGAAATGTTGAAAGCCTCAGGAGACATAGGAGAGGGGACAGTCACTGATTTGATAAATACAGTTATATATGAGTGTGTTGTCCCAGGTACTTGGCTGAAGAGTGTAATTGTAAATGCGTACAAGGTGAAGGGTGATACCCTGGAAAGAGGAAATTACAGAGGCATGAAACATTTGGACTAGATAATGAAGGTATTGGAGAGAGTTCTAGATGGTACAGTTAGAGAAAGAGTGAATATTGATGAGATGCAGTTTGGGTTTAAGCCAGGCAAAGGGACCACCGATACTCTTTTCAGTGTTCGACAGCTTTAGGAAAATATATAGGAAAGAAAAGGAAGCTGCACCTTGTTTTTGTTGATTTGGAGAAGGCCTTTGACAGAGTCCCTAGAGAGGTGTTGAAGGGGGTGATGAGAAAGCTTGGGATCGAGGAGTGGCTGGTTAGGATGGTTATGGCCATGTATATGGGTGCTCACACCCAAGTAAGGGTAAATGGGGATTTGAGTGATGAGTTTCCTACGAACGTTGGTGTCCTTGTTTTTTATTGTGGTACTTGAAGCCCTCTCACATGACTTCAGAAATGTACCCCCATGGGAGATGTTGTATGCTGATGATGTGATGTCAGTTGTAGAGTGGCGAGATGGTATGGCACACAAGGGCTTAAGAGTAAATGCAGATAAAACAAAGTGATGATATCTAGGGCTGAGGGGCGGTACTGTCAAAGAAGAGGGGGAGTGGCCATGTGTGATTTCCCACAAGGGCGTGGGAAGTAATTCCATCTTGTGCAGTGTTAGTGATGAGTGGGTGCATAGGGGATGTAGTAGTATTAGAGGTAGACTGCGAGATAATACTGATTTCGTGTGTGTGGTGTGTCAAAGAGAGCATGTGGAGATTGCCAGGCATGAAAGGATTGAACTTGCTGGTGAGTCCTTTGAGAGTTTTTCTATTTGGGAGACTGCATATAATGCTACTTGGGGATGAGTGAGGCTGGTCACTCTCATCTTAAATGTCAGGACCAACTTTTCTAGCCCTGGGCTCCTACACTGCTCATTGGGCGACATAGAATTAGATGATGGATGGACATGTCATGTGCTGGAGGTGGGGCTGGAGCTGGCTCTGTGGCTGGAGTGAGGAGTGGTTGGAAAAAGTTCAGGGAGCTGTTGCCTCTCCTAACATTGAGAGGGCTCTTCCTCCATGCTGTGGGATCTTTGTGTGTGACACGTGTTGGGAGGGTAATGCTGTATGGTAGTGAGACCTGAGCAGTAAAGGAAGAGGATATTCACAGGCTCAGACATACAGAAATGACAATGATTAGGTGGATGTGCAGTTCATCCCTGAGTGCGAGGCCTTGGGGGGCCAGGTTTACAATGGAAGAGTTGAGAGGTAGGGTGGGACTAGAGTGTATTGGTGTTGTGATGAGGAGGGGTAGATTGGGATGGTTTGGGCATGTGAAGAGGATAGGGGATGCCAGCCGGGTACAGAAAGTGAGAAGTGTTAATGTTGGGGATTGGGTAGCGAGAAGTAGACCGAAGAAGGCCTAGGACAAAGTCATTGAATGTGACCTCTGGGATAAGGGACTAAATCGGAAAGCTACTAGAGATCGAGCAGCATAGAGAGCCACCATTACGTGACCAAGACTAATGCATGCAAGCATGTTGGAGCCTTCAAAAACAAAATGAAACATAAACTGCACCATAACCTTTCCTTCAGCCATATCATTAAGTTGACTGTAAATGTGTCTGGGTGTCTTGCCAGAATACTGTCACGCTTTTCTGTGTGATGAATTGCTATAACAGTGTATCAGAACTTCTCCCCGGCCTCTCTAAGTATTTGCAAGAATTGCCATAGTGATGGTCAGAGAGATCCTCCCCGCGATGATTCCGTATATCCGTGCAGCCACATATGCAAGCCAACAGTCATATTTTTGAGCCAAGATGGCTGCCCGTGTTTACATGCACAGAACTCCTTTTAAAGCCTCTGTGCATGCTCTTTCCCTCTCGCCACCCCTTTAAAGTCCGTGTCATGCATGGCCACTCTCCCACATGTTCCACCTTATTGATCATCTCTCCTTATGCTCATCATGTTACATTATCATCACACCAGTGCATCACCATCAGGCCACCATTGTGATTGCAGTATTGCAGTGCAAGTGCTTGCATATCAGTGTAGTGTAAAGTGGGAAGATATGATTTATTAGTGAAAAAACTTGAAACTTTGAAACTGTGTCTAGCAAGGGTACAGGCCCTTGTAGTAAGCGTGGTGCTGGTGAAGGGCCCAATGGAAAGCATGATGCCAGTGAAGGGTCCAGTGGAATGCTTAATGCTAGCGAAGGTGCTAAAGAAAAGGCCAAGAAGGTAAGCAAAACCTTTCCCTTCAAGTTAAGTTGAACATTGTAAAGTGCCATAGGACCGGAGAGGGGACAAGTAAGGTTGTTGATGCTCTTAAGCTGCCCCAGTCATTTGTATCAGCCATGATCAAGAAGTCTGCAGCAGTTATCGCAACTGGTGAGCAAGTGCCTTTCATGGCTAATAAGTGTCTTCCACAGACCAGGGAACCAATAATGGAGAAGATGGAGCAACTCTTGCATTGTGGTTTGAGCAAATGAGCAGAATTGTACCATGGCACCCCTAGGTAAGAACTTCATCTGTGCCAATGCTCTGTCTGTCTGGAAGGAGCTGAAGGTGAGCAGATCGGTGGTGGTTAAGGAGAATTTCAAAGCCAGCAAGCAGTGGCTGTTTGGAAGATTCTAGGGTTGTGCTGGCCTCAGAAATATCGTGATGCATGGGAGGACATTAAGCACAGACTATGCGATGGCAGAGGCGTTCTTGACAGATTTAAAGAAGTGAAACAAGGATGAGAAATACAGTGCCATGTAAGTCTTGAACTTTGACAAAACAGTGCTTTTTGGAGGAGAATGTCAAAGATGACATACATCAGTCAGGAGGAAAAATGTGTGCCTGCTTTTTGGAGGAGAATGTCAAAGAAGACATACATCAGTCAGGAGGAAAAATATGTGCCTGGGTTCAAGGCAGCGAAGGACCACTTAACACTTCTCAGGTTGAATGCTGAGGGCAACCCAAAACTAAAGCCATGCTCGGTTTACCACTGGGAGAGCCCCAGGGCACTGGCCAGATATGCAGAGGAGGGCACCATGTACACAGTGTGTCACGGGGTGTGGCCTGATTGTGTCCACTCGTTTGCTGGATTTCCTTCTGTCTAACAGATGCATAGGAACATCATTGAACTCTCCCTTTTGGAGTTCAAGGAGGTGTCTGGGAAGACAATCTGGGGTGCTCAACAGCTGCACCAAAAATACTGTCAACAAGGAACTAATAGAAATGAAGGAGCAGATGGCACTAGGAGAGATAGGTAGGGAAGAGACAGAAAAGGAGGAGGAACGAGCACTAGTGTTGGATCTGAAGACTCTTTCCTGAATTTAATGCAAGAACCAGGCACTCACATTCATTCAGGAAAAGGATCCAAACCTTGCCCAGAGTAATGCAGTGTGCTATGCAATTGATAAGGAGGTGCTTATGTACCACAAGCTACATGCACATAAAAAACAGGTAGTGAGGCAGTCAGTGGTACCATCATTTTTCCCACACATGGCATCCACCAGCAAGCAGGTGGAGTCGATGCCTTCCACCAGTGAAACATCGACGCACTGCCCTGACTCACCTGCCTCCATTTTGTCTGCCTCTTCCTCCTCCTCCTCACTGCCTGGCTCCCCCCCATGCTCCCTCGCTCCCTTGCTGCATCGCACTCCCTCTGCCTTACCTCATCGCTCTCCGCATTGTTCATTGCCTGTTCCTGATGGCCTCGAGTGAGTGCCCAGGGATACCTTCAGTTACCCAATCTTGGGGTAGGGGGACCTTTGTGACGAGTCAGATTGACCTGGTACTTGCCTGTACCCACTTAAGATGAGTTGGAAACTTTTTAAATTTTTTGGGTCAGTGGTCCTTCACCAAAAACATATGCCCATTGGACTTGTATTCTAATCACTTCCCTAAAGAGTAAACTGCTGTGTGTTGGGTTGTCACTGACTGTAACTCCTACATATAGTGAGGCCCAGCTGCACTGGTTGTGGAATATAGTCCATGGAAAAACCTATACCTGTAAGACAAAATAGGAACATTATACTGTCATATACTGTATCATAAAACCCTTCATATTGTGTGGTCAGGTATATGAAGCATCTTGTTTTCATATATTGCATGGAAATTACCAAGTAAGATTTTGTGTACCCCCTCTTTTTTTTTTTTTTTTTTTTTTTTTTTTTTTTTACTCAGATTAATTTTTAGAGGCTAATCATGCTTCAAGAGATATTTAGTTTATTTTCATCAGTTATTTAATTTTAATGTGGTAGGTGGGGGCGCTCACCATCCGCTCACTCGATGTAGTGCTGCTCTCGGGTGTCTGCCCTTTCCTCTCCTCCATCCTTCATTCCTTCCGTCCTCTTATGTCTTTCTTTCCTTTATTCTTTCCTCGTCCTTCTGCCTGTGGGTGACTCTACACTCCCTCCTCTGTCTTTCTTTCCTTCATTCTTTTCTCTTTCTTCTTCCTGTGAGTGACTCTACACTGAGTGACAAGCCAAATGGTTTCCTGTACACCAGGAAACCATTAACTACGCTGGATAGTAACCATATAACCAAATTTTGGCACCTGGTGGTTTAGAGGGTAATTATGGCACTCTAGTCAGATTGAGGTGGTGAACGTTTATAACCAGGGGGTGGTTGGGGTTTATTGCTCACATAAGGCCACTCAGGGATGAGTGAGACTGGTCAATCTCATTTTCAGTGTCAGGACCAACTTGCTTCTCAGGCTCCTATGCTCCTCATGGGGCAATGTAGGATTGGATGATGAATTCTGAATATTTAATTTTAGCGTGAGTCATTGTTTTCAGAAGCTGTAAAAGTCATGTAAAGTTTGATGTACTGTACACACACAGAGTAGTACATTTTTGTGTAGGGTACATTTACTTTATATGCATTTTAGGAGGGATATGAAATATACAGAAAATTGTGACGTAAAATTGGAGATCTATCTGTCTGTTGCAAGACACCTTAATCCCATAAGGGGTGGCCACAATCAAATCGCCTCCATGCCACCCGATCCTCCATCATTTCACTGTCCTGCTCCCAGCTCACACTCCCTCTCTCATATTCCTCTCCACTCCACCCCTCCATCTCATCCATGGCCTCCACCTCACTGACATACAGTAAACCCTTCATAAGCCGAACTATATGGGGCTCTACCCTGGTTCAAATTACCGAATTTTCCATCTTACCGAATTTTCACCCCCCAAAATTGCTGAATTACCAAATTTTCACCCCCCCAAATTGCTAAGACAGTACCTATTACTTGTCCTTTCAACACTAAATTAAAGAAGCATATATAAATAAGTTATGACAAAAAACAATTTAGTGCATTTAATATACCTTTAACCCCTTCAGTGCTGGGTGTACATTTTGTTCTTGCTGCCACCAGACAATTTCAGTCAGGGTAGGTTAGATCTGTGGAAGTGCACGGGGTTGGTACAGCCTTTGTTAGCCCCTTCAGCATGTAAGTCCAGTCCTGAGTGCCATAAAATCGGCTGGAGGAAGTGTAAATAAAGTAGAAATAGACGTCACAGTACTGAAGTGGTTAATTGGTGGAAAATCATTCACAGAGGCAGTACAGACCGTCGGCAGTGTGTGTTGGAGATGGATTTTCACCCCCCCAGATTGCAAAAACAATACTTATTACTTGTCTTCTTAACACTAAAGTAAAGGAGCATATACAGTAGGCGCGGAAAGTATTGACTTTTTTTGCCGACGTCATTCTTTTTTGCGTTAAGTGAAGTAAGGTCAATACTACCCTCCCCTGTGATGCGAAATGAGCTGACGCTTTTTCAACGGGAGCTGGCAACCCTGCTTGATAGGTTTGGCACCACAGGAGCAGGCTCAGTAATGTTTGGGCAGCCACAGGAGGAGGATTGTCTCTGTGTGTGATGCACCACGAGGGCATGTTTTGACTCAAATAACACAGTTATTTGGTTACCTACCACATTCTCATCATGCCTAAAGTAACCACAAGCAAGGACAAA
>JAGKTI010011008.1:0-12106 GCA_018397915.1 Birgus latro
CTAGTTCAAGTTTAGTCGGTTTTCTGTTCACTGTGAGTGTAGTGCTGTGTCAGTGCAGTAAAGTTTGTATATTTTCGTACTTGTGAAAGTGAAGTGTTTATTGAAGTTTGTACATCATCGGTACTTGTGAAAATAGTGAAGTGTTGTCAAGCATTAAGTTTAATTGCAGTTAGTAAAGTTTGTATAGCTCCAGTACTTATGAGAATAGTGAAGTGAAGTTGGAAAGTATTAAGTGAATTAGGTATTTGGAAAAATAAAGACAGTGAACTTTAGAAGCAAGTGTTTATTTATGACGCCTGATCCGATCTCGTGTACTGTACACCTAAAGGTTGACCATAGGAAGAACAACTCTCTGGACAATGTCCTTCCTATACTGTACTATTGCTGTTGGAGCCTATGGCAGTGTGGGACGGGGACGTAACACTGGTGTCAGGAGTGTGGATCATTCAGGGCTGCAGTGAGGCTAACCTTCGACATGGAAGCAGGAAGTATGCAGACAAGGTCTCGAGCTGGGTAGGAGGAGGAAATGTCCCTGGCAACAATTGTGATGCTACTACAGGCACAGAAACTCCGAGCACAATTACAGGCTGAAAGTGAGGAACAGAAAGAACTCAGGAATGAAATCAAAGAACAATTACAGGCACAGAATGAAGGACAGAAAGAACTCCAAGAACAATTACAAGTATAAAGTGTCCAACTACAAGCTCAGAATGGACAGAAGGAACTTAAACCGCTGACTCCCGCTGACGTACAGTCGCCAAACTTTCCACCTGGGCCATCTAGCCGCGAGAGATGGGTAACGGGTGCTGGCAGCAGTGTATCTGTTTGTTCGCGTGTACATGCTCGACGAAAGTTCGGATCGTCAACTCTCGTCTTCCGTAGTGAACTTCAGTCAGAGTTCAACCAAATATTCAGTCGACAATTTTTAGCCAATAGAATTTCAAAGGAACTTCTTGAAAGTATTGGATAATGAGAGTATTGAAAACTTTAAGTAAAATAATCTAAAAGACCGCATCTTTACATTTATTACATATTTATAAATAAATTCCTTTTCATTATTACATGATAAACCCATGGCTAAAAATTATCTACGGAATATTGGGGGGAAGAACCGCCGTGTGACCAGTCCTTACGGTAGAAAAATAAATACCCGTGTCTGACTTCGTTATGCATTTCGCCAGTCCTGGGTTGGTCTCGATTAAATTTTACCTATTGAAATACCAGTCTTGATTCGAGACATGATTAGATAAATTAGGTCATTAACCGTTACAGGATTACTCATTGGGCGATATTAATTTAAACTAAGTAGGAGAGATAGGAAGTATATGTCGGAGGTTGAATCTCGTTCGTTGAGGCAGAATACTGCCTCGAGTCAGCCGATCCGTGTGACGTGGTTCCACTCCTGTCGGGAGAGATGGGTTTCTCCTATTAAACATCAAGCCCTTATCTTATCACATAGGTCTTGGTAGCAACCAGACAACAATCAACATCACAGTCATATCCTCGCACCCCGGGCCTCAGTGACGGGCACTAAAGCGACTAGGTTCATGGGATCAAGAAAAAAAAAAAAAACAGTGTTCCAGCCTGTAATGATAATTTCATGTTCGTTATGTTGCATTTACCAATCACCAAAGTAATAACAAAGGCAACGGTGACATAAATGTCCCAACAATTCAGCAATTGTGCTTAATATGACTGGAAGCTTTTGCATACTGTGATGGAGAGGTGGTGTCTTCATCTTGCTATAATGTGAGATAATGTTGTTCGGTGAATAATCGATGAGCGTGTAAATGTGTGGCCTCATACATAAGCGGCACCACTCACAATCAGTTTTCCTTGTAATGTGTATTTCATTCATTCGTTAGATGAATGGACTAAGGTATACTGTAATGACCATAGTCGTATGAAATATGGTACAGTAAAGCATTATCATATCTGATATAATAGCCACATTCGACAACAGTATGCATAAACTCTTTGTCTGTTGAGGTGACAGTATTTTAACCTCCTACCTCTTCGTGGTGAACCACAGAACACATAAAAAACATCTATCTGAAGTACTACCAACGAGGATATAAGCGACCGTTAAGTGTCTGAACATCATCCTAATGTTCATTGGTCAGTGCGATTCATGATGTGAATATGGCATGTAATCTTACTTGTAAATGGACATAGATGTTATGGAAATGTATTCCTCTTCAACCGATACTGATAATGGTATCAAGTGATAATCCTGTGAAACGAAATTACTGATAAAGGAGACAGTGTGAGAGAGAAAGGCTTGGAGCAATTCCAGCATATAGTGCATTAACATGTTGTGGTGACTGTGTAAAACCAACATAGAAAATAAAATGTTTAGTACTTTTAAGATTGCAAATATTTAGTAGATGGCTAATGGATCTCAAAAAATAGTTCGGCAATTATTATCACTGGCGGTATGAATAACGTAACCCGCCCCCTCCCCGTCCGGCGCCTGCCCTGACCTTCACTGTGCCAAGCTTCCCCCCTTAAGCAGCTCTCCCATCGGCTCGACCAGTTGCAGGAAACATGTTGCAAGAAATCGTTGCGTGCCACAGGCTGCACGGACCAAGGCCAAATAAGTATAGTATAATATATATTATTGTATTATACATAACAGTATGTGTTTATATCACAGTATTAAATATACCTTATTATAAAATCAATATAGTCATTTATTTGGCCTTGGTCAGTGCGTCCTGTGGCACACAACAATTTTACATGTGACCAGTGTCATGCAACTGGCTGAGCCGATGGGAAAGCCGCCTTACTCCTGCGTATCCAGCCATCTATGGGATGAACTCTGACTCTGACGGAGGTTCACCACTGTTGAAGAGAGCTGATGATCCGAACTTTCATCAAGCATGTACACACAAACAAACAGATACACTGTTGCCAGCACCTTTTACCCATCTTTCGCGGCTAGGTGGCCCAGGTGGAATGTTTGGCGACTGTACATATACACCCGAATCTTTTGTCACTGTGACTCCCGTTGACGTGCATAAACGTGCCGCAATTGCAAGGTCCGTCATTTACACATTTTCCAACTTTCACATGTGATTTTTGGTACGGATACACGGGACATTTTCCTCTACTCGATGCCAGGCGGGGACAATACCTTACTCCATGTGACCTCCCCCCCCCCCCCACATGCTGTTGTCTCGGCAACTCACCTGTTACCAGTGACCTAGCCAGTAAAGACATGTCGCACCACGGTACGAAATTCAAGGCCAGAGTGATTCCCCAGTCGATGACAACGTGGTGGACAAAGTTTACTTAGCATTAGAGGAAGAAACAGTCAGAAATGATGATCAGGTAATGTCGCCAAACAAGGTACATTATGTTGATGTGCTTGGTGAGTGAAACAACGCTTATATCGCCTATATTACTGTGTGAAAACCGACATACTCTTGTACTACTTGTACCAAATAAATAAATAAATATCTATTATAAGTGATTTAGAAGTTACCCTCCCATAGATCACGTTTTTTCTGGAGCCGCGCCCCATAGAAAACACAGCCAGGTGAAGGTATTGGTACCTGTAGTGGCATTTTAAAGGTCAGGTGAGCAATATCTCTATGATTTTCGATGTTTCTCGTAAATAGCGGAGATTTTAGCCAAAAAAAGAAGAAAAAAGAAAATCTGCCAGGATTGGGGGAGGTCATTCGTTAAGAATCTGCCAGGACGGGTCGGGTTAAAGAACAATTACAGGCACAGAATGAAGAACAAAAAGAACGATATGAACAGCTTCAGGAGGCATTACAGGAGCAACAGAGGGAATTTCAACAGAGGATGCAGTTTTCATGGGGGAAATGAAGAAAGAACAGGAACAATTGAAGGAGGAGGTATACACTGAGCTACGGCAGCAGAAGTATGAGGTAAGCAATAATGTTACTGAGTGCAAACATGTAAACGACCAGTCTAAGTCAGTTACTGAGGAAATAGTAAGAGTGCAAACAGCATATCGACAACCAGCTGAAGATTAGTGCGGGAATGGTGATGGAGTGCAGACAGCATGCAGATAACCAGTTGAAGCATGTAGTTGACCATGTGAAGATAATTAGTGAGAAAATTGAGGCAGTAGAGAAATACTGCACTGCTCAGCCTCAGGTTTGTGCACAGGAAGCATATGAAAGGAATGGACAGTGTATGGTGAATTCTGACGGATCCCAGACATCTAAAGATATCATTACAAGGTTGAATAATCAGAATGCAGAAGTTTTAAGTCCTGGCCTTATGATGCCCCAGTTTTTACGACCACTACAGTTCGATCATCTGCGCCACCTTTCAGCGTCATTATTTGTACGAACACTATTGCTGAAAGCACTCCACGTGTCTGGTCTCCACATAGGGTTGTCTGTCCATATGTTTGTTATAGCTAAACAGTTTTTGGACTTAGGGTCTGCAGGTTGGGCACGCAAAACGAGTTTCTCAGATGAAAAGGTGGTCAACCGAAATAAATCAATCACCACACGAAACAAAACATCTCTACATTTTAACTTAGTCTGACTATAAATGTCCTATTGCATGTTATTCGTTGCCTGAGCAAACTCTTCTTAAATGATTCTTCAAGCTGTCTGTTGGTTCTTTAGGCTGTATACTATTTAGGCCATATACTATTTAAGTCGCAAGGCGATTCGGCCGTTTGACATTTTACGCCGTTACGGCCTAACCATGTTGCGGTCGAAACGACCGGGACGTATGATGATGTCCGTAATGACGACGACGATGATGATGATAATGATGTTAAGAAAGGAAAAAAATGCCCCTCACAGTAACCAATCCTGATTAACTTCCAGTCGGTGCCAATTTCCCAATGCCATTTACGACAGTGATCTCATTTCTGTAAATACGGATAAGCATTTTGGACGAGACGACCAAAAATTTGCAAGGCGAAAATGTTACCAGAGATAAAAATGTCTGCGCGGAAGGCCCAAGCAGCTCCAAAATGTGCCAGAAAGTTTAAGTGAGTTTAGAGTGCAAACTTGGGGCGTGGTAGTGATAGTGGTGGAGTGTGGGTGTGGAGAATGGTGGCGTGGGACGATGGTGGGGTGTGGGTGTGGTAAATGCATGGCGGGATGTGACTGAGATTCAAGGATTAACTAGGTGTGGGTGGGATGGGTGGAATGTAGGATGTGGATGAGGTGGGTGGGTGGATGGGTGCGGGTATGAATGAATGGATGGTTGGGTATCGGCAGAATAGATGTAAAGAGGTGTGTGGATGGAGCAGTTGGACAGTGGTCGGAGGGAAATGTGGGTGGGTGATGGGATGGGTGGATAGTGGGGTGTGGGTGAGGTGGGTGGATTTGGGGGTGTGGATGGGATGGGTGGGCAGTGATGTGCAAATGGGGTGGGTGGATTGTGGAGTATGGGTGAAATGGGCAGACAGTGAAGTTACTGTAATTGGAGTAAGTGAGTCTTGACAGAAAGGAGTGGAAATGGAGTGGTGATGAAGGGTGTGAGGGAGCTGGGAGTGGTAGTGGTAGGAAGGCACGAGATTCGAGTAGACTGGTTTTTAAATCTGAGTATAGTGTGAAGGGGTAGGTGGTATTTGAGTCGGGTTTAATATTGTGGTGTTGGGATGGTGATGGTGGGGTGCATCTTGTGATGGTGGTGGTAGGAATGTTGTGTCTTATGCGCTGGATACCTAAAAATTGCTATGAGAATCACGCACCACTCTAAGCCTATTTGCCAAATGCAGCAACAAATTTCTGCCAGAATTACTAGTGGCATATCTTTTTTGCACAGAATAGATAACATAAGGCCCAAAAAGTGGCACTGAAAAAAGACAACCAAAGTAAAGAGTGTTGTTTCGACAGTCCTGGACATATTGCATTTAAATGACTAGAGGTCATCGGTAGAAGGATATGCAGACACTTATAGACTTGAACTCCTGCATACGTGAAGGACTGAGAGTATCTCTTGATTCATAAACAAGAGAACTGGACAGAAAAGGGGTGAGTGTGCGCTACCAAACGTGTGCTTACTAGCCCGCAGTAATGGAGAAGGAATGGAAACAGACAGTTCAGAAGAGCAGTGATCTCTCACGTAGCAGCAAGAAAGACAAAGATGAAACAGTGCTGAGAAGAGAAAGAGCTTGAAGGGAGTCGGTATGGGAGGTTAGTTGAGGAGATGAAAAGTCTTTGACTCGACTTTGTTAGGATGAGCTGTATATAGGAAGTGATGTCCACATAAAATTATACTCAACACAGAGACAAATTAGATCCCTACATTACGGCAACAACTGTGCCCGGATACAGAAGCCACGGAGTCAGCTTAACACATCCAGTCACATGCAAGCCAGTTTTGTAAAAGAGGCAGTGAGATCTCTCTATGACAGGTCCCAAGAAAAAGAAACCCGAAGGATGCTGACTGATAAAGGACTGAGCTGTACCGTATACTGTTATATACTAAAGACCCCAGCGCCACTGCCATGTATGCCAGCACTCAACAGCAAGACCGGCCACTCAGAGAAAAGACACAATGTATGAGTGTGCGGAGTGCAACGTAGGGTTATGCACTGAGCCATGTTTCCTGGAATATCACACCTTGTTACGCTACTGATACTGTATTTGTTTGCGATAATATGACGCTCACTATAAAAGTAAGGCCCTTATATATGCCTATATATGCGATAATCTCACGCTCAGTATAATAGTAAGGCCTGTAAATATGTGATAACAATTATATAAAGTGGAAACGGGTGTAATGTTAGTGGAAAAGTATTACATAAGTTGAAAAATGGAGTGTAAGTTGAAACTACAGTAACAGCGAGTTCACTCGCTATGTTAATTGGCGCTAATATTATGCTACATATAATCGAAAGGCCAGTAAATATCTGAAAACAGTTCTGTAAAGTGGAAATGGGTGTAAAATTAGTGGGAAAGTATAATATAAGTTGAAAAAAGAGAATGTAGGTTGAAACAACAGTCATAGCGAGTGCGCTCGCTATGTAAATTGTCACTAATATTACGCTAAATATAATCAAAAAGCCTGTAAATATGTGATAACAGTTCTATAAAGTGGAAACGGGTATAGGGTTAGCGGAACAGTATTATGTAAGTAGAGAAAATGAAATGTATGTTGAAACAACAGTCATAGCAAATCATTTGTGACCAATATATGCAATTTCACTATGCGCGCTGAATGGAACAACGCTTATTTTGCCTATATTTTTGTGTGATAACCAATATATTCTTGTACTACATGTTATTTTGTTCCAAATTAATATCTACCAATTCTGAGTGATTACCTCAACCATAGACAACGAGATACTTGCCGAGCGCCTTTACAGAATATGGTACCAAGTGAGCAGAAGCTCAACTGTTTTCACCATTTTTAGGCTCAGGTAAGCATTTTCTCTATGATCTGCCATCGTTTCTCACCAGATTTAAGAAAAAAAAATCTGTTGGGATTGGAAGGGGGTCAGTAGTGGCAAATCTGCCGGGACGGGGCGGGTTAATGCATTAACCCGCCCAGTCCCGACCGCTTTTTTACCCAACCCACCCTCAGAACCCGACTGATTTTCAACCTGTCTTTTTTTTTTTTTTGGCTCAAACCTCCACTTTTGGTTAGAAACATCGAAAATTCATAGAGAAATCGCCCTCCTGAGCTTATAAATGTTGCTACAGGTGACAGTTAGCCTTACCTTTCAATTCTCTCTCAGGGTACCTGGCTTCAAAGAAAACGGACGATGAAAGGGTTCACTAATTCAAGCCATTTTAAATTACGTATTTATTTATTTGGTATGAATATATGTGTAGTACAAGACTATAATGGTTTTCACTCAATAATATAGGCAATATAAGCATTGTTCACTCACCAAAAACACCAGCATATGGCACCTTCCTTTACAACATTACCACCTCATCACTTCTGTTTGTTTCTTCCTCTAGTTTCTTTATTTCTTTCTCCTCCACCTCAGGAATAACTTTCACCATGAATTTTGTCATTGGAGAGACCGTGGTGCGACATGTCTTTACTGGCCAGGTTACTACTCACAGGTGAATTGCCAAGTGTGGGGGGGAGGGGAGGGAGGTGGGGTCAGGTGGAGCAAGGCAGTATCCCTGCTTGACAGCAGGTAGAGGAAGGTATCCCACATAAGCCTACCAAAAATCACCCGCGAATCTTGAAAAATGTGCAAATGATGGGCCTTGCAATTGACTGACATACAATGCACGTCTGTGGGTCTAAGCGTGGAAAAAAGTGGTGACGTGCATCGTACGTCGGGGGGACTGGGCGGGTTAAAGACGCCTTTTGTATATGCCTTATTTAGATATGTGTGCCACATCAGAAACCAAATGTGCTAACGTCTCGCACTGTTATTACTAAAGTAACTACTGTCATGTAAGCTTTGAAAATAGGGTGGAAATGTGAAGGGTGGAGCCATCATTGTATGAGCTGATAGGAGTAGATGTGTATTTCAAAAAGTTCATTGTAGAAAAGAAGGAAAAGAGTTGGTGACAGGAGAGAACCCTGAGGAACAGCACTACTGATAGCTTTAGAAGAAGAACAATGGACATCTACCACAGCTGCCATAATGACAGGAAAAAAAGCTAAACGTGTATGCACATATAGGATAGAACTCGTAAGAGGGAAGTTTGAAAATTAATGATTTGCACTAGACAAGGTCGAAAGCCTTTTTGATGCAAGGTGCAATAGCACACGTTTTGCCAAAGTCCAAAAAGGATATTGATCACTAATGAGAATGGAAAGTGAAAAGAACAACAGCTGGGTGTCTGTGGCAAAACCTATACTGGGGATCAGAAGGTGCTTCAAAATCTTCCTGTGAGGGAGAGATCAGTGACTTCGAAAAAAGAAGATAAAACAACTGAGCAATAGTTAGAGAGTTGGAGATTATCATTGTTCTTCGGGACAGTCTGAGTAAGAGCAAACGTCTAGCAAACGGAAAGATATAAGTTGGCAGACTAAGGCGAAAGCGTTTGCGTAGGTAGCATGTCAGTTGAGATTAATACTTTTTGAGAACAACATAAGACACTCCATCATGTGTTAACAGGATCAGCAGCATATAATGTCTGTAAATATTTAAGCCTATGGATGTAAGATATGTCCAGTATACAACAAAACTATTAACAGGATCCATGTCATATAACATTTCTGAATTTTAATATGCCTCACATATAATTCGAAATTACATTGACGGTCACAAGCACATCCTTCTTATGAATATATAAGCTCGTGTTTCTGTTATATAAAAGGTGGGATCATACAGTACAGGCAGTCTAACTCCATTAACATAGTAACTCAACTGCGTGAAATATGCGGTACTCCCACGGTTACCTATACATAAAATACCAATTAAAACCATAGTAAAACTACTGATAAAATTCCTGATATCCACAAATAAATATACAGCCTCTAAGAAATATATCTCAGTCATATAAAATAGAACTGGGGTATTCCCTAGAATGGAAATGTAACTAATAGCTAAAAAGAATTCATGGATGATGATAATGGTCAGTAACATAGCAAAGCTGTTTCTACTGAACCCTTGTCAGTCCTGTGAAGCAGGATGGTATAGTTTCTGGCAACTCGACCTATACCGTTGCACTATATTCAGGCTGTGTGTGTCTCTGCCTGTCTGTGTGTCTGCGCCCTATTTCCTCCTAGGCTATGTTATGTATTTGTGATTTCGTCTGGTTACTCCGAAGGTTGTTCAGTGAATACTATATTCCAACCATCATATAGGAAGGGGGGGGGGTCAGCCTCCTTCATCGAAATTAAAATGCTCAGAAGCAGTGAAGGCAGGGTGGCTATGGTTTTGATATTTTGGAATATGTTGTACAATGGATTTCTATCTGTAATGCAATATTTGGGGAGCTCAACTCACCCCCCTCCCCAGTGATTTTTGAGGGTGCTTTAAAAAATGGTCTTCGGAAATCCTATCTGAAAAACATAATTGTCTGTGTCAATTAATGAAAATTTTTCACACGCCAAATTTCAAGAGAAATGAATAAGATTTAGAGGTTGTTCAAGCATCGTGTAAATGTAGCCCTGTATGTGTAGTGTCGTAGATACGTCTGAGATATAAGGATATTTTACAGACCCACTATGTATCGATGCCATTTCATATTTCAGAATTTCTTCCTTGTCTTTACTTCTTCAGTATTGACTAGAAAAGTTTGTAGTTGTGTTTGTGTTTGCTTTCATGGTTTGAGATTCGAGTCTGCAAATATGCCCATTTGAACTCGTTCAAAAAAGCAGATTTGGCTCGTTGGATCACCCAGTCTCTCCCTTCTCAGACAGAAGCTACCAACGAGGGGAGGGGTGCTGAAGCTTCTCCTCCATCTTCATTGTGAAGGAAAAAAAAAGACCATGACTGAAAAGATCATCACACCAAAGACTGTGATGAAAATTTGGCATGATGAAAATTTCCCGTTAAAGTATGGACCCGATGTTTGGAAACACCTTCTTTTTCTGCAGAAAGAATGGCAAGGTCTTCAAAAGTACATTTGAAGGATGAATGAGACGAACTTTTAAAATCAAATTTTAAAATGAGTTTGCGTGACTTATTTGATATTGCTCACAGGATGCAATTTCGTTCATCAGTATCCCTGAAGACGGGGCTTTTGATTGCCCAAAGAGAGAGAGAGGTCATAAGTGGAAGGTGGGAGCCTCAAATAAAAAAGCTGCCAAAATGGCAGCAAGGAAGCAGAAACGGACACAAGCTGAGGCAGAAATGCATGAATGAGAACACAGAAACATAGGCAACGCTACACTTGCAACACTCCATCTGACCAAGTACATACCCCACTCCTCCCTGCACACCTAAGTGCATAAAGGCCCTCATCCCTCCCCCTAATCTTTTCTTTTAACGGTGGGCATAAGGAGAAACCTTGAGGACACAACCTGGGCCCTTCAGATTCCTTGTGCAGGTTACATTGATATCGCTAAAAAAATAATAATAATAATATTTTTATTTATTATTATTTAAGAGAAATACTTAAGATACAGCATTCTGCCTATCGAGAGGCACCTGTTCACTGTTAGACAGATAATCAGTGAAATTTCATGACTTCATAGTGAATACTTTTGAGTTCATTCTACCTATCAAAGGGCACCTGTTCTCTATTAGACAGATTACTATGTGAAATTTCATGACTTTATAGTGAATTCTTTCTGAGTTCTGGTCCATGTATTTGAGAGCATATAGAATTTCAGACCCGGAATTTTTAGATAATGAACTAAAAATGATTCAGAGCATTGGAAAGAAGCTAAAATATCCACAAAGTGTACTAACTCAGTGCCACAATACAGCCAAGAAACGATTCCTTGAAGGAAAAAAAATGAGTCAGATCGCCAGAATTTCCAAAGAACCCTTGTTCTTCCCTTCCATGAAAATTTTCTTGTTGTTCACATACTGAAGAAATTTAATGTACAAGTAGTATTCAAATATGAGAACACCGTCAAAAAAAACCCTAATCAAAAACAGCCCTTTCAGTAATTCAGGCGTTGTTTACAAAATCCCATGTAAAAGCTGTAACAAATTTTACATAGGACAAACTGAGAAAGATTTGGAAAATCTCGCAACATAAATGCAGTGTAAGGACAGCCCAACAGAGTAGTGGTTTATTTCAGCACAAAGCATCCAGTGATCACCATATTGACTGGGCTGGCTCTAAGGTTCTAGCAAGATCAAAAAGCTCTGATGAAAGAAATGTAATAGAATCTTGCCTAATTTATGGCACATATGAAAAGAATGTAAACATGAGCTGTGGTAATTTTAAGTGTGATAAATTGTTAAATGAATTAATTTTAAAGAAGTATCCCCCAGACCAAATGTTCCTTGCTGTCTTCTGGCATAGTGTAGTCACCCCTGTGTGTTAAGCCGCGGTATTTACCCCCACCCCTTTTTTTGTCAGGTGCGTCCCTAAGGATGCTGCCTATTGTCATCCTTTGTTCTGTGTGCCACTCCCGGCTGCGGGTGTGCATAAAAGACCTCTACCCTTCACGTCTCTGTCTCACTCTGTCTGAAGATGTAATATACGAAAGTACTCACCGTCGCTCCTTTCATTTCTCCTGTGGTTATTTTGCATACATATCTTCACGGTGAAGTGAAGTTTCTGCA
>JAGKTI010011008.1:17091-27291 GCA_018397915.1 Birgus latro
TCTCTCTCTCTCTCTCTCTCTCTCTCTCTCTCTCTCTCTACAAATGCACATCCACCGCGACTATCATCACAACCATAACTATCACCGGAACCACAGTCATAGCTACCACATCAACCACAGAAACACCAAATGCAAATGTTGTAAAAAAATAAAAAAAACAGTGAATACCACAATTGACTGAATCCCCTTGATATTTCTTAGGTATGAGTAGTTTTAAAATATTATTACTGTACTGTTATGGATATATTATTCTTGAAAACAGTGGATTTTCACCGATATTCTTTGCTTTTTTTTTGCTTTTTCAGTTTCGCTTTGTAGTAAGTGGAAGCATCCGTCATCCATTTCGTCGATAAAGTGTTCCTGTCAGGTGACTGTACCGAGTGACCAGTCAATAAAAAAAAAAAAAAAACACTCTTAATGGTAACAATGCAATCGACAAATGTGGCTTCTGGTGGTCTGGTGAGTCAAGGCACTCTAAACGGTAGAGACCACATAGGACTTGTAGCCAAAAGTAGGGTTTGATTTATTGCTTACATAATACCACTCAGGGAGAAGTGAGTGGTTACTTATCATAAATGTCTGCACTAAGTAGCTCCACCGCAGTATTTACGCTCATGACGAGGCAATGAAAGCTTAGATGTTGATTATTTTTACAGCAGTCATTCCTGTATTTTTCTTGGCATTTCCTTTTTTTAATTTTTTGTTTTTTGGACCCTTTTAATGCCTTTTTTTTTTTTTTTTTTTTTTTTTTTTAAGGAAAGCACATTACCGCTAAAGATTTTAATGATGAGTTTATCTATCTCTTCCTGTTCGGAAACTTTCCCATCAGCTTAATACAATTGTCTGAAGAAGATAGCAAGAACGTTTGAAAAAGGACGTACTGAACACACTTTCCTGACAACTTCTTTTCCAATTTTAGTTTTCTTTTTAACCATTCGCCGCAGTAATATCTTAAACTTTTATTCTTCATACAAACAGATGATTTTACTCAGCATATGACAGATTTTTCAAACAAGAGAGGTTAAACAGCCTTCATTAACCCGCTGAATCCGGTGACGTATTTTATTCCTTTTCCTTTCAAACACTTTCTTTAAATTAGAAATGGGTCTCTTATACTGAACGGTATATCTAACTCACTTAGTTCGAAAATTCTCTCCTAATCTACAGTCAATGCAGCTGGACGTAACACATGCAGGTAGAGAGCCATCCCCAGAGCGAGGTGGTTAACACTTTCACTACATAATTTATCACACACGCTGAATGAAATCGTCTGTCAGCAACAAGAATAAATAAAAAAAGGCCACTGTGCTGAAGGGACTAATGTACCCTCTTCAAGGTACTAGGAAGCCAGTTCCGTTTCATAGAAGCGTTTCAACGCGTATCAAATGGCATCCAACGCCTTGTCATTCACTGTCTCTCCTTGAGCTTTGTGTTGTTTATTTGTTTATTTATAAACCCCTTTAGTACGCAAATGCAAACACACACACACACACACACACACACACACACACACACACACACATTTTTCACAACGGTGACGTATTGTTGCAGTTTATACGTGCTGTCTCTAGATTTTTTTTTTTTTTTCATGCTTCGGAAAGGTGTTTAGCTGTGACGTCTGTATCCAAGCCACCAATTGCAAACCACGCTAAGATAAATAAAACTGTCCAACAGTAACAAGAATAGAATGCAAAGCACGTTATCTGACTGAAAGGTTAAACTCTTATGAAGATTAGTCGTGCCACACGCTTGGCGGTCAGGGATTTTTATGTGTACTTTTTTTTGGTCAGTCTAGTGACATTTTCTGGGTTGGTGTTACCCTTTCATGGTTTAGATAAGTATTTCAGCTTATTCCATCTGACAACAGGCGGTTTTACCCTGATGGGAGTGTATAGGAGCCTGAATGTTAATATCTTCACCTATAAGACATTATTGGTTTTAAAAAATTATTAGTTTTCCAGTTATTTCTTTTATGACTTTTCTCGCCATTGTCCAGTACTGGCGTGATAATGTAATGGAGTATCGGCTAATATCGTAACCTCTTAATTGTATCTATCACTGTCTGTTATCTTACGCCTGTAGGTCACGGTCGGGTGCCGTGTCGGAGTACACTTCACTATGGGGCAATATCCAGATGCCGAATATGCTGATATGCACCTTGTGTTCAGGGCAACAGGTGGAAATGCTGCACAGACTGCAGGACTGTATGAAGAACAGTACCGAAGGCTGCCAAACTCCCGACCATTCATCTATGTTGATCAGAGGTTGAGGGAAACGGGATCTGTCCGTCAATTTACAGCAGATACTGGGGGACATAACCGACACACGGACCCTACAGATGAGGAAATCCTGAACCTGGCATGGGAAAATCCCCGTACTATAGTCGCGGCGCATGTGATGTTGTCATTATCGTACCCAGGCAACTTACCCATCAACAGTATGTTCGATTTCGTGTATAATATGATACGCGTGTGATTCATGTATATTATGTTCGTGTATAATAATATTCGTGTATAATATATTCGTGTATAATATATTCGTGTATAATAATATGATTCATAGATAATATGATACGAAACCAGACGCACAGTTGACAGGTTGGTTGCCAGGGTACGATAATGACAACCTCAGAGTCATGCACTGCGACTACAGTACCCCAGCAGTTAGAGTGGTACTGCATGTGCCACAGTCATATGTCTGGAGAGGCTTGCACACAAATCTCCTGTACCCATGTCTTCACCAGAAGGTCCATATGTTGGAGCCTGACGATTGTCCATGACTGATCAGAGTCTGTCAGTGGTATTTACGACAGCATGCTGTTGATCCTTAGTTCACCAGTATTGTTTTATTCACAGATGAGGCAGCATTCACAAGAGATGGTACCTTTAATGTACACAACACACATACATGGGCGGATGGTAACCCTCACACAACAGCAAGTAGAGCACACCGGGTGAGGTTTTCTGTAAACATATGGGCTGGCATTATTTGAGATTACATTATCGGCCCTTATCTGCTACCACAGCAGCTGACAGGAGACGTCTACAGGCACTTCTTGGAGGAGATACTGCCAGTGTTACTTGAAAATGTGTCACTGGGGGTACGGCATCGCATGTGTTTCAGGCATGATGGTGACCTGCTTATTTTGCCTGAGTATCAAGGGAATATCTGGATACTGTTTACCCCAACAGGTGCATAGGGTGTGCTGCCCCCATTCCCTGGCTGCCCCGCTCCCTGGATCTGAACCCTTTGGACTTCCACCTATGAAGTCATTTAACCCTGGTATGTTAATGTTCTATATTGAAACATTACTGCTAACCTTGGACGAATTTTACCCAGTTTTAGGAAAAACATTAAAAATACTTACACTCAACTTTTAATGAATCTGAAAACACGGTCTGAAAATACAACTCTCACACTTCCCTTACATGCAAAAAAGAACACACAGTATCAAAAAATAAAGTTACATGTGATTTTATAAAAAGAAAGTAAAAAAAAGGACCATTATTTTACCTTCCAATCTATAACACAGTAAATTTTGCCTCAGAGCACATTAGCTTTGGTCAAGATTATTATTGGTCCCTAGATATCCAAGCTGGGTGTGTCACTCCTCTTACAAACCACCCTGGCCTGAATTAGTTTACTGCCTGAAGAGAAAATGTCACGGGAAAAAATATTGCATGCACTGCTAACGTCAGGTAAAATTCACTTCATCCGCAAATACAAGGGGAAAAAATGGGAGAGAGAAAAGGTGCACTACCTATCATAGCAAAAGGCTAGGATGAAATGAGCACTTGTAGAAGGACAGCTGTGTGCCCTTCCTTATCACGCGGTAATCACGAAAAAAATAAGACGCTGGGGGAAATTTACCCGACGTTAGCGTTCTAGGGTTAACACATCATGTCCCGACCGATTTCCTACCTCTGATACCCCCCAGTCCCGAGCAATTTCGGATTTTTTTTTTTTTTGGCTCAAACCTTCGCTTTTGGTGCGAAACACCGAAAATTCATAGAGAAATCACCTTCCTGAGGTTATAAATGGTGCTACAGGTGATGAGTCAGCCTTACCTTTCGTTCTCACTCAGGGTGTATGGCCTCAAAGAAAACGAACTATGGGAGGGTAAACTAATTGAAGCCACTTTGAATTATGTATTTATTTATCTATTTGGTACGAATTTATGTGTAGTACAATGCTATATTGGTTTTCACACAATTATATAGGCAATAGAAGATTGTTCATTCACCAAACACATCCACATATGGCACCTTCCGTTATGACATTACCACCTCATCACTTTTGTTTGTTTCTTGCTCTAGTCTCTTTATTCTTTGTCCTTCACCTCTGGACTCACTTTCACCGTGAATTTCATCACTGGAGAGACCGTGGGGCAACATGTCTTTACTGGCCAGGTCACTGCTAACAGGTGAATTGCCGAGTGTGGGGGGAGGGGAGGAGGGGGGTCAGGTGGGGCCAGGAAGTACCCCCGCTTGACAGCAGATAGAGGAAGGTCTCCCTCATATGCCTACCAAAAATCACCCAAGAAACTTGAAAACTGTGCAAATTATGAACCTTGCAATTGCGTGACGTACGGGTAATTTAAAGTGGCTTGAGTTAGTTACCCCTACCATAGTTCATTTTCTTTGAAGCCAGGTATCTTTATAAAGCATGAAAAGGTAAGAGTATTCTCACCTGTAGCAACATTTGTAAGCTCAGGAGGGCCATTTCGTTAAGAATTTTCGATGTTTCTCACCAAAAGTGGAGGGTTGAGCCAAAAAAAAAAAAAAAAAAAAATCCAAAATTGGTCGGGATTGGGGGTGGGGGTCGGGGTTTCAGTGGCCGAAAATCGGCGGGGACGTGACGGGTTAATTTCCAAACTGCCCTCTTACAGTTTTTATCCTTCTGTCTGTGCCTTCATCTCCAGCTTCCTTTCTGGCCGTTCTACAGCCGCTGTTGTAAACGGTCACCGTTCTTCACCTAGAGCTAGCAATAGTGGTGTTCCTCAGTGTTCTGTCCTATCACCAACTCTCTTCCTTTTATTCATCAGTGACCTTCTAAGCTGTACATCTAACCCTGTCCACTCATATACTGATGACTACACCTTTCACCTTTTCGTTTGGTTCCCACAGTGTTCATCTCAGCAGTTACTTCAACAAACGAGGGATGAGGCTATGGAACACCTAATGTCTGACTTGGCCCTTATTTCTGATTGGTGTAAAAGTAATCTTATTGTTTTTAATGCTTAAAAAACTCAGTTCTTACATCTTTCAATCCATCAAAATCTTACACAGTGGTATCCTCTAATTTTTAACAATATCCAACTCAAGCCATTATCTTGAGACATACTTGGAGTTTCATTATCTCGGGATTTATCTTGGAAAGATTATATTATCACTCTCGTTATATCTGCTTCCAAGAGATTAGGTGTGCTAAACAGACTCCATGCCTTCCTTACCCATGGACAGTCGTTGACATCATACATGGATTTTAATCACCCCTGTGTAGTGTACAACTCTCATATGTGGGGAGGCTCCCCACATACAGCTCGTCTCGACAAGGTGGTGTCAGATTCTTTTCGTGTCATCAACTCTCCTCCTCTTATTAGCTCCCATGAACTTCCTTCTCTTCACGCACTGTTGCATCTTTGTCTCTTTCTGTCGCTACTTCAATCGTCACTGCTCCTCTGAACTGTCCGCTTCCATTCCTCCACCACTACGGCGGGCGTGGGCGTGTAGCACCCTTCTAGCAACAAACTCTCATCCCTTTCCTGTCTAACTCTGTAATACAGGAGTTATCGTTATTTCCAGTCCTTCGTGTATAATAAAAGTTAACTCTGGAAGTGTCTTCATCTCTCTGTATTTCTTACTACCTATGACCTCCAGTCTCTCAAAGGCAGTGTGCCCAGGCATCTCCAAATAAACAGATCTTGAATTTGGCTCTGTTATATTGTTTTTCTCTTTTCTTGGACGTAACAATCTTGCGTGCTTCTGATCTCTGGTTCCTTCTTCCTTTCATTAAAAAAAATTATGAACATATAACCTATGCATTCTCTCATCAAACCTATATTCAGCAGACTTACTTCACTCATTTCACGAATCATACTAATACAGTTGGTGATTGGAAAGAGAATATGAAAAGCGTCAGGCGTAGGGATCTGTAAAATGTTTTCCAACTTCGACGATACTCTCCTGTTCATTGTCCAAAAGTATTTGATCCGGGTTGGTCAGCTAATGTCAGACGCTTTCATTTTGCTGAGAGTCATGGGAGCCTGGGTGTTGGTCTGAAACTGAGGAAGCTGAGAGACATGTGTAGAAGACAAGGCTTTGTGTGTGTTTGTGTGTGTGTGTGTGTGTGTGTGTGAGAGAGAGAGAGGGGGGGGGCTACTGTAAAGTGTGAGCGATGGGGGAGGAGGTAAGCAAGGTGGGGCGAATGGATGCTGATTCAAGGTCGTCCTGATAAAAAGAAAAGGAAAAAGTAGCATACATAATCTACAGTTTGTTCCTTCGTGGAGACTAGCTACAATTTTCCTCCTCACTTCTGTAATTGCTAGAGTATTTGCCGAAGAATTGTTTATGCGTGCCTGATAGTGACTAATTTTGTAGTTAAATGCTATATTTCTTTTCCTCATGTAGCATCTCAGTGTATATTGCATTAGTACCTTTTAAGCGGCTTTATAGTAATAAATGATGATAATAAGTGACATATTTAGTGAGGAAATGCAAAAATTACAAAAAAGTGTTGCCACCTCAGTTACTATTACACTCACATAGTGTGTAGTGAGTTTAGCGCTAAGGGCCGTAGTCTTGAACTGTGGGAAGGCGGTCATCTTGCCCTATCTGTATCTTTTGGTAGTCTTAAAAGGATAGCGTTCTCTTGAGAACAGGAAAGGATTACCTTGGCATAGTGTATTGGTCCAGTACACTATGCTGAGGTAATCCTCTCCTCTCCCGTTCCCAAGGGAACGCTATCCTTTTAAGACTACCAAAGGTTACGGATAGGGTAAGGTGAACGCCTTCCCACAGATTAAGACAGCGGCCATAAGTGTTGCGCTTGTGCTTTTACCCATGTAGGTTATGTGCATATAACAATACAATGCAAAAGTGTCCTTATAATTGAAAATTATTTAATAACTTGTATTTTGGTGTTATATAACATAGGAATCTTTTCCCAAAACTTCGTCCCACATGTTGTGTGCCAGCTACTTGCAATGCTGCAATGCACCTGCCTTAACAACTCGAGCTCACAGAGAGCAAAAATCAGCTCCTCTTCACCTCACTCATCCTCCTGCCCTGGATAACCTATGGACCTCCAGTTTGGTTAAAAGGTTATTGGAAAGACTGACGTTTTGTAGCACCATAAAAAAAAGAAAAAAAAAACAATTCCCTCAATCATTTTAGAGTTGCTACAAACAAGAGACACAGTAATATATCTCGCCAAATCAAACTTTCTTCAAACTAATCATCTAAATTATTAAGTAATCCAACCGACAGTAAGATACTGGGATTTGGTCAACTCTCAGTTCTTTCACTGGGAATTTTAATAAGTCATCACCCATTCCTCCACTAATATATTAAGACTGAAACACTGTGAATGACCCTGGTGGAAAACTTAACATTCATTCCACTCCAGTACGTTTGCCCGAAGCTCAACATAAGAGGAAGTCAGTCACAACGGTCCTGTACTAGAAAATGACTCTCCCAAAACTGCTCCATTGTAAACAGCCTACATACTGTTTCTGTAAAATCTGACCTGGACAATTTACCAACCAACTAAGCTCCAGGTCCAGATGGAATTCCTCCATTCGTTTTGAAAAGGCGTTTCCCAGAACATGCTACTGGTCTAGCTAAATTATTATGACTATGCATATGTACTTTTCATTCCCTAGTTCTTGGAAATAAGCCAACATCCATCCACTTCCAAGAAAAGGACATTCCTCTGATCTCTTTTACTACAGACCCATTACTCTCCCATTTTTTCTTGGTAAAGTATTTGAGTTTATCTTAAACACCTTGAATCCAACAGTTAATTAGAGACAGACAGTATGATTTTCGCCATGAAAGATCCATTGTTAATATACTTAGCCTCATTATTCATAGAATCCATCAGTCAAGTGCCCAACATGGAGAAACCTATGCAGTTGACCTTGATTTTGACAGTGTGGCACAATTCCCTATTATCCAAACTCCCTTGCCCCGCCCAATCATCTTTTGTCCCACTGATCTCATATCTCAGCGACAGAAAGATAAGAGTAAAGGCAAATGGTGTATATTTTATCTCCGTTAATGCCAGTGTACCACAAGGATCAGTCCTGGCTCCAACCCTGCTCTTCATCCCTGTCAGTGATCACTTGTCTGTCACCCATAAACCCATTCATTCACATGCAGACGACTCAGTGCTTCACAGTTTGTTTACACTTAACCAGCCATTCACAAAATTTGATATATCTAACTCTCAGTACAACACAACAATCTCCATATATCAAGACTTAACTAAGATCACTGGATGGACACAGAATAACATTGTCTCATTTGATGCTAAGAAACCCACTATAACCAGTTTACTGATAGATATTACCTGTTCCTAAACTGCCTTTTATGCAACCAATATTTCCATCTCTAAAGTATTGAAATTTTCATTGTTTCTCTTAACAATACCCTCAGTTGGACCTATCACGTTTGATCACTTGCAGAAACTGCCTAAAAGAAGTATATATGGATTAAAGTACAGTATCCGTAACTTTTTCACTGATGAACAATTAGCTATAAATTTACAAGACCCATGTGCACTCTCAACTCGGAAGTGCTCACTCTTCTGGAGTGGATGTGGAGAGGTTACACTAAAACATCTGGAAAATATTTAGAACAAATCTATTATAATAATCAATAACTCAACAATTACAAATGATCTACCTTCCCTACAAGTAAGATGGAATGTTGCATATGGTACCACTCATGACCTGACTCGGACTGCCATATTGCACAACTTCTGTCCATCAGAATTCCTACATTCCCCGAACTGCTGCACTTCGGAACTTGCTTCCCAAGATTAGTTTCCCCTCCCCCCAACTTCAGTCTGTTGCAGTTCAGGTCAAATTGTTACAGATTGTTTATGAATGGAGGATACCTGTAATCTGATGTATGGATTTTTTTTCTTACTCTTTTCACCTTTTGTATAAAGGAGGGGGAAAAAATGCCCCCTAACAGGTGTGGGCAGTAAGGGAATGTACTACACTCTGTTTTTTTTTTTTTTTTATTGAGGCGAAGATGCACTTGACAGGTTGGTGATAATTGGCTGAATGCAACATGTCCAAATAACATTTACTAACTCAAAGTTCCCCCTCATATATATGTTGTCAATTAATAATAAATAGATCATGAAACAATGTTGCATTCAGCCAGTTATCACCAACCTGTCAAGTGCATCTTTGCCATGATAAAAAAAAAAACTGAGTATAGGTGTGTGAGTTGGGGTGAAATATTCTAGCAAGCATCTACATACTGTGATATGCCTTTCCATCAAGCTTGATTAAAATAATGCATAGTTACAGTCGCTGACTCTGGACAAATGTTTCATGCTGGGTGGGATCCTATGGCCTTGTCTTACACTTTGTATTACCTGAGATCAGTGAAACAGTGTACAGAGGTTGTTAAGAATCCAACAAATCAGTTGAATTCGTAGGTAGAACATTCGAATATAATGTACAGAAGAACATATCATCCTTACTTTGTACAATTCCCTAGTACACCTGCAGTAGGAGTGCAGTGTCCAGTTATTGTCACCTTTTTACAAATAAAATGTAGAGAAGCACGAGAATGTACAGCAAAGAGTGATAATAATTGCACGCAGATGAAAATATATCATAGAAGCTCTTAGAAGAGTTACCTTAATTACAGACTCCGCAAAAGACTCTGACCGCTCTGGACACAATGTAAAAAAGAATCACACTCTTTGCAATATATAAATTATATAGATAAAGCTGTGCAGCATTAATGCATCCTAGTACGTGGTCGTGTTTGTCAGGGGGAAAATGAAAATGTGTCTATGGACACTAGGAATAACTATCGAGTCGATTATCACGAGAGAATCGACTCGTGAAATCAAAGTGGCGATTTCACTTTTATGCTGGCTTACTTTGCCAATTCTCTGGAGTCGAGAATTTATAGACGTTCTCATCAGTTCACAGCAGAGACTAAACGCTCAAGA
>JAGKTI010011009.1:0-27290 GCA_018397915.1 Birgus latro
TGTGTCCTTCCAACAAGGTCCAAGCTTCACTTCCATTCATTCCGGTTTGTATCACAAAACTGTCATGCAGCGACGTTTTTTTACTTTCATGCTCACTTCCCTATTCCTTATCAATGCTTTCAAAGAACCAGCAACTTTTCTTCCCTGCTGTACTCTTTCATGCCCTTCAGCCTCTAAACTTCCAGCCTTACTCATCACATTACCCGAGTACTTAAACACTCACATTTTCCATTTCTTCCTCATCCAGCCTCATTGAACATTCAGTGGCTTCATTTCTCTCGAAGACCATTATCTTTACCCATCCCTACATTCACCTTTGGATTCCGTTTCTTACACTCTCCCAAACTCATTCATGACCAAGCCTTGCAGTTCCCCTCCGTCTTCACTTAACAATACAGTATCATCTGCAATCAACAGTATAGGGAGTTTCCAAACACTGCCATCTCTCAATGGGGTCGTTCTAACATCCACAGCCCTACCTTCTACTGTACCTCTTTTATAACTCCATCCATATACAGACTGAACCATGGGGACATGACATCCCTGTTTCAATCCAAAATTCAAATTGAAAAATTCACTCAGTTCACTATTCATACGCACTGCAGCCTAAGCCCCCTCATACATACTCTTCACGGCACTCAACAATTTCCCATTTAATCCATGATTACATTCTAAATACTTTTCCACATTCCTCGTCTATCCACCCTGTCATTTTCTTTCTCCAAATATCAATAATAATAATAATAATAGCAACAATAATCTTATTCCTCTTGGCACAAGGACTCCCATCAGCTGTATAAAATCGTCTAGTGATAGCAACAATAAGACAAAATTGTCATGGGACTAAAGCGGTAACCAGCACAGTGCGATTATTTATGCCATTATATACAAGCCGAATCATATTCACGTATTCGTTGGTTAATATGCTATGCTCTTATGCATTGAGTTAATTCATGAAGCTACTGAGTTTATATAAACAATTACATGAATTTATATAAACAATTACATTAAGTACCGTATAAACAAACACGTACTGCAAAAAATTATCTAAAATATATATGAAAACAGGAAGTCATAAACAGCAATACACACATTATGATTATCAATCTAAATATAAATAAGAACCACAACTAAGAAAATCCACACCTAAATATATAAAACAAATATGTAAATGACAACAAAATGTACAGAATAAGTAAACGTAAATGAAACTGCTAACGATTATCAAGAAACGTTATAAATATACAGAACGAATAGGAAATTAAATAACTACGAAAATACAAATAAATAAACAACACAAATATGTACGGTAAGTGGAATACAGAACGAATAGAGAATGAAATAACGATGTCATACAAATAAATAAACAGCACAAATATTTACATGGAAAACGGTACGTAAATGGATGTAAACAAGTGATGACTAGGAGCAAAATATACGGTATAACCACATCTCTAACTAGGCTATTCAAAAGAAAATCATTGTACTAAGCAAAAGTTGTGCAACAAAAAAAATAATAAAAGGAAATGTACAGTCGACCTAAGAAGTGACGGCGGAGTATCCAGGAGTTATCGGTCAGCGATGACGCACATTCTCCTCTTCAGATCTTTATAAGCTGAAACCTATTATGTAAAACTGTTACAGAAAACAATATGTAAATTCCAAAATACCAGTTTATTTCAAAATTGTAAGAAGCAGTGCGTTTGTTTGAAGGGGCGCAAAATTTAGCACCCTTGAGAATTTTGAATTATCACACCGCTTAAGCCGCCAGTCTAACAATAGAATTTTGATACTAGATTAAATTAATAATTCAGTGTTTTCTGTTACTGCCAGAGTTATTAAGAAGGCCTCGTTGAATAACTGAAATAATTAGGTATGCTGCCACCACCCAGCAGTTGCCGGGAAAAAAAAGTATTAAAGTTATTAGTCCCGTACGATGGAAAAAGGGACAAAAGGCCTATGGCAATAACAGGGTAGTGTGAGTATAATATATGAGAGCGTGGATTTTATAGATGAAACATGCCTTGCGGGCCACTCGGTCTTATGTAATACTCCCCAGAGGATTTATACCAAACACATACAAAAAGTATACTTATCTATATTGCTAATCTTAAATTACACCGAATGAACAGAACTATGATCGAGAATTAACTACTGGAGCATAGTAAGCAACAGTCTCCGATACACCAGAATATCTGAGAGAATGGAAGCTCTCTCTCCACAGTTTATAAATTACCTGACTCATATATCACAGTACAAAGAAATTATTCAAGTGTGTACCACTACAGAGGCTCCTTGGGCTTTACATCCAACAGGGTGCTGATTAATCTGCTCACAGAAGATCTACTCGCCCGATACAAACACACACGTACATAAGAATTCACTCAACACGACTGTGATATAGAAAATTACATCAACAGGGGAAACTCCCGTAAACCACGGTCTCAAAAGGACTCGTAGTGATACCCAGTTTACAATGTGTTACACAGTTTACTCTAATTTTAAAGAAATCATCCCTATTTTACCTGGGTTTGCACCACATAACATATCTAGGTAAATAACCATAAGCCAAGAATAATACAGAATGCAATCTCAGCACTCACAGCGCTCCACATGACGAAGTATTACAACACTCCGCTTCTCACTCACTTATAACCAAAATATACACTACATGAATAGAAAGCTTCCTAAGTGGACCAATCGACTTTGACGATACTGTGAATTGAAAGGAACTAAGTGGAAAACGTGTACGGGCTTTTGGCACTAGAGGCTGCGAGACTACGCAGACGCACTGGACAGGCAGACCCCATGACGCCACACCACATCTGCAGAGTTCCACCCTCAATGAAGCTCAACTCAGGAGTCACATAATGGCATTGACAATATTATCAGACAACCTACTTTAAATATAGTTAGAACGACAACTAATTATGATGACGTATAAGGGAGAAATACCATGAATGACTCGGGAACATTACCTGCACCGCCCTCAACGAAGTTTAACTCAGGAGTGATGCTTCGTGGACAGGAGGCAGGCCGCTCCCGCTAAAATCCGCTACGTTTTTACTACCCGGTTCCGACTTCGAACAATTACTCTACAGTCAACTTGTTGTATCATCGTCCAGGAATTTTGCAACAAGGAGTTTACACAGTACTCCACTTATACAAAATGACTTATGATGATTTAAAATTTGTGACAATAACATAGGTCTAACAATTTTAAAACGATGCCTAAAATCACGCATTGACACAATTTCTCTTTGTTTCACCCCGGCACTGGCCTACAACTGATGTCTGTGCCAAATAAATTAATTTTCACGGTTAACTATAACTATGATCAATAATCAGACTTTACTTAAGTTCTTAGACATCATTATTTAGTACAACAAGACGACAAACACAAACTCAACTACAAAATTCTGAATTCCAGGTGTAAATACGATTCATCGCTAATTTAAGTCTCAAATTAACTTTCTACGCCTCTTTATCGAAACCAGACATGAATTTGCATGTCCAACTCGCTCCACACAGTCCACATTTACAATAATACTTCTCTATTACACTTTAACTAAAAATCAAGCCCAAAAAAATGAATTACAAGGTCCACTTCCCGTACTTTACATCATCTTAACAGGGTCCAGAATTCACACTTACAACATACATAACCTAACGTAGATTACATACATTTTATACTTACACTATACTTATACTAACTAATATTACTCTTATACTATTTATATCATTGCAAGAAATATGGCATTACATGTTACGATAATTGGAAATCCTAAACGGAACTAATTGAAATGCCAAAACTATCACTCCGGGACAGTCGAGAATTATTTGCGGAGTCCATATCAAGTATTGAAACAATAATTTTTAGTAGCATAAGGCTGAAAAGAAGATTCTATAAACAAATAAAACAGCCATTATTATTTATAAAATAATTTTGCTTACAGTACTTGGGAATAATTTAAAGTAGAGTGTTTACGTTTTTGTTTTCTCCATGGACGATGAGAAAGCAGGAAAGTGGCTTAAGTAGAACTATTTTAAATGGCTCGGTCAGCTAAGACGAAAGGAGACTACTTTTACTCAGCGATACGCAGTTATTACTCTACGTTTGACCAGTTTTCCTTTAAGAAAAATCTCTGGAAGAATTAACATATGCCAGTGAATGAAATATAAAGAAAGAACCTTGGAAATTTGAAGAGAGCCGCAGCTCCTTGGAGAATGTCAACTTGTGTCAACCCAGTATCGTCAGTGTATAAACGATTGGCAAGAGTAATAACAAGCTGAGGTTCATAAACAATTCATTGAGTCCAAAACTTCGAAATCAGTCAATTAACCAGAATGTAGCAGTTTATTTATAATGAAAGATGTTACAGATTAAAAGATGAGCAGTATGTGCTTTTGCACTGCAAGAGTTTATAATCGTAAACTCATGTTTTGGTCCTCTTTATTGGATAATGGAAGAGAAAAGGGTGAAATCTGTCATACCTCCTTACAACTGAAAGTAAGTTTGCATCACCGTGAATAAAGTAGCTAATTATAATTATTGCAGCAGGGAAAAGACAAGGACTAAAGGACAGAATGGTCTTGCTGGTACAGCAGGTAAGGTATTATTCGTATTGCTAAAACAATTTCATTGTTGTGGCATCCTTATTGTCGCTATATCATCACCACAGAATTTGAAAATAAAGTAGTGTATTGAAGTCACAATAATTTTCCTTAACTGGTCTTCGAAACTACAGCATTTGTAATTGAAATCGTGGGAAGCAAATACATCTGGAACACGGAGTGATACTATATGCTGCATTACACATTCATTCAAATCGGGAAAGGTATCTAAGTGTTAACTTCTAATATATCACTACCTCGCGTTATTCATTTGACAATTTTTAGTGTGATATATGTTTTATTTGATATGACATCATGAAGGCACAGAATTTTTATCTTATATTCACATTCACTGAACGTACGGCATGCAGGTGACCGAACCAATCTGAAACTGCCATCACTTCTTGGGGCGACAGTAGACCTGTCCCAAACCACACAAAAGTACACAAATACCGTACACATTAAATGTCAATATTCTAATATGAAAAAAAAAAGTATATATACTGTATATATGATACTACCTGTCTATCAATATAAAAAAAAATACCCTACTCTGCAACAATTAACAGGAAAATAATGGTAAATCATAACTATTGCAACTTACCTCCTAATACCCTACAGTCCAAGTTACTAGACAACCATGACAAGTTTGGGGTACCGGTGGGCCTACAACAGTTAACTTCCTTCTAACCTAGTCAACTGGGGTCGCATTCAGGTGAGCCTGGGGTTGCAACTAATACTATAATAAGCCACAATTCCACATCCTAACAAAACTAATATAACTCATCTAACATAACCACAGCCTAACCTAACCTATCTTTTAGACCAGTCCAATTTAGCATTCTAGCCTGCGGTCATTTAAATTGGTTCATATTCAATGGGCTTGGGGTTGCAAAAACTAACCTAATCTAGACTTCCGCATCCTAACACAACTAACTCAATCTGACCAATCTAGCATAACCACAGCCTAATGCGATCTAACTTTCCCCAACAGTATTACTAACCTAATCTAACCAACCTAACGTAACCACAGCCTAGTCTAATCTAATATTCCCCCTACACAACTACATCCAATCAATGATGCAATTTATAGCTATTTTATTTTTGCTACCTCCAGATGACTTTAATCAATATAGGAGATCGCATCTGTAGTGGGAGACCAATGGAGGATGCAACTAACCCCTCCAAGTCTCTACTATGCTGAATAAAACCGTCCCAAGTCGCTCCTACGCTGCATAAGACCATTCTAAGTCTCTCTTAAGCAGAACAGAATCGATCTCTCTCCTAAGGCGAATAAAATCCTTCTAAGTATCTTCTAAGTTATATAAAATCGCTCTCTCCTAAGGTGAATAATATCATTCAATATTCTCTATACCGAATAAAATCGTTTACAAACTTCAATAAGGTGGAGAGAAGGTGTCGAGAGAATGGCTGGGAAAAGAAGTTCGGCTAACATGTCTTTTACGGAGGAAAGCCTCAAACTGAGGGGAAAAAAGGAAAAAGAAGGAAGCGACAACCGCAAAGAGTGCAAAAAATGGGTTGGAGATGGAGAAAACGCTATACAGTGTGACAGATGCAAATACTTGTTCCATGCTGGATGCCAGAAGGTTCCTGTGGATCTATATAGAATACTGAGACTGTATGAGAAAGAGATGATGTGGTTCTGAAACAGGTGTAAGCAGGCAGTGAAGTGTATGATAAGAGAGGTGAAACAGCTAAAAGAAAGGAATATAGAATTGGAGAAAAAGATAGAAAATCTGGAAAATAAGTGAGAAAAATCGAGGAAAGAGGTAGTGGATGAAGTGACTGCCAGTGCTAAAAATAACAGACCAAAGGGGTGTGGTAGAAACTGCAGTACTGTAAAGCAAACAAAGGAGGAAATAAAGAAGTGGAAGACAAGAAAAACAGGAAAAACAATGTAGTTATGTACAATAATGAAGAATCAAGGCAAGAAAATGCAGAAGAGAGAATAAAGGAAGACAAAGAGAAAATGTGAGGACATTGTAAATGTGGCAATGGGCGTAGCTCGATCGGTAGAGAGTTGGCTTGCGGTCCCGTGGGACCCAGGTTCGAATCCTCGCTGGTGCAGGGAACAGTTTAAGGATTTGAATTTCATTAAATCAGGCTTTACTGATCTACCAGAAGACCCGCCGACATGTCGTAAAAATGACCCCGCTAATACCAATACACCATTACTGTATGAGACAGCCCTAGCATGTATTCAATATGGACGGTGGGTGTTAAGCGCCGAAGTGGTGACATGTAGATTGTAGGAGGACGACTGGGCCTTGATAGCAGGCTGTGAAGCCTATGCCCAGAGTCGGACACATAAAAAAAAATAAATAAAAAAAAAAATAAAGGAGAGCGAAATTCAACATGTAATAAGACTGGGAATGAAGCAAGAGAACAGAAAACCTAGACCACTGTTAGTGAAACTGAAAGAAGAAAAACTGAAGTGGTAAATCTTTAATAGAGCAAACAAGCTAAAGGATGAAGAAGACCAAAAGAGAAATAGTGTTCATTACTAAGGATATCACGAAACAGGTACGAGAAAAAGAGAGGAAATTGGTGGAACAGTTAAAGAGAAATAACGGTGAGAATGGCTGGTATATAAAAAATGGAAAAATGTGCAGGGCAGATACAACGCGAAAGAAGCAGTAAAAGACAAAAGAGTGCCAGAAGAGAGAGGAAAAGCCCAAGTAGTGGTAAAATTGTTGAGTGTACAAGGGCTAACAAAAAACGAAGCAATACGAAATAGAAAATTTAAGAGATCATAATTCTATGGAAATCCTGTGCCTAACAGAAACTCAAAACAAACAAGAAAAGTAGCATGGGAAGAAAAGCTTGTGACCTACCAGGAAATGAGAGAACGGTAGGATAAAAAAAAAAAAAAGGAGGAGGTCTTGTAACAGCTTAGAGGCAAAGCAGAGAAAATAAGTAGAAAAGCTAAAAATGGTGCATAAAGATGTGGCTGAAATCATGGGAAAAATTTATGGAATTTGCATCAGAATAGTTTTGGTTTACATGACTACTGGCAACAAGACCGTGAAAGAAACAAGAAAATCTGTACTGTAGTCGGAAAGAAAATTGAAAATCATAATCCAGAATGGGGTCTGTTGATCTTAGGAGACTGCAACAGCCACCTAGGTTTTCTTGGTGGCCAGGAACTGGACAGTAATGAGAAGATAGTAATAGATTGGATGACTGACTACAGCCTAATACTTCTGAACGGTGATGAGGGATGTACAGGCCTGTATACATGGAGCCGAGGAGACCAGAATAGTGCCATAGACTTCACCTTAGTGATTGCAATACTGTATGACATTTATTTACATGGAGGTAGATGAAAATATGGAAGAATTTGACATCTCTGATCACAGTTTGGTGGTTGCTGGCTTCAAAGGGAATCAACAAAAGAAATTCAGTAAAAATCAGTGGATGATGCGGAATCCCTGCAACCGTTTATAAAGGAGGTGGAGAGAAAGCTATCTCAAGAAAACATAAATAACATCATTGAGCTAAATGAAATAATTAGGCACGTAGCTAACCAAATACTCCAGAAAACTTTCAGAAGAAAAAGCAGAATAGGTTACAGAAAAATGGAACCACCATGAACAAATGATGAAATAAGAGAAGGCATAAAGGAGAGAAAATGACTAAAAAGACAAAAAAAAAAAGACATAGTAGAAAAACACAGGCTCAATGAGAGATACATGGAACAGGCAGCGGCAGAAGAGGTCAGTAATTTCTGGGAGAAAATAGTTAGAAAGCATGAGAATGAAATAGATAAGGTATGGAATGAAGGTAGTAAACAGAAATACTGTATATGGAAAAAATGCAGGAAGAATTACACAACGAGTCCCAACTAAGAAATTTAAGAGAACATCTAAACATGAGAATGAAAATAGAGAAACAAATTACTCCCATGGCAAAACCAAAAATAACAAGCGGCAAGGTGAGAAAGGTGATAACAAAGATGAAAAACAAGAAAGCAGTGGGACCTGACAACCTAAACCAGAATTTTACAAGGCCTTAGTGAAAAGTAAAAAATGCTTAGAGTAAATAACAGTGTTATGAAAGACAACTAGCAAAGGAGGAGTGAAAAGTATCTAAAGTAAAAACAATTGAGAAAAAGAGGAACCCCACAGTTAAGGATCTTAGACCAATACCGCTGTCAAACATTTTATATAAAAATTTTGTCTTGGTTAAAAGGAGATATTGAAAATCACCTAGAGATGAATAATGAAATAAGAGAAACACAAGCTGGCTTCACAAAAGGAGGTAGAATGGAAGACAATTTGCTTATACTACAATGTTGTGTACACGAAAGCTTAAAAATGAAGAAAGCACTGATAGTAACAGCTGTGGATTTTAGAAAAGTGTATGACTCAGTAAAAAGGGAAGCACTGATTAAAGCATTGATGGATTACAAGGTACATCCAACAGTAATAAAGATTTATAAACATGATAAGATCATACTAGAAGCAGGAAAGGATGTGAACAAAGAAATAACAGTAACCAGTGGTATCAGGCAAGGATGTACTGGGTCGGCAACTCTTCTCAAAATACTTACATAGTTACGAAAGAGCAAAAGTAGAGGATAGGCAAGGATGTACTGGGTCGGCAACTCTTCTCAAAATACTTACATAGTTACGAAAGAGCAAAAGTAGAGGATGTGGTTTTGAAAACGAGATGTTTAAGATATGTACGGTACACTATTTTATGCAGATGATAGGTTGCTGTTAAGTCCACCAGTGGAAGAAGCGGAAAGATACATAAGAATTCTAACTGAAATAGGAGAAAAATGTGGCCTGAAAATAAACAAATAAAAAAGTGATGTAAAAGTGTTTAATATGAAGGAAAAGCCAACTGAAATTGCTGGCCTAAGTGTAAAATATACATTACTTAGGTGTAATAATAGAAGATAAAAGGAACATGTTTAAGAACCTGTTTAAAACCCACATGCAGAAAATTGAAAAAATACAGAAAATGGCAAATACCTGTATACCCAATCATAAGTAAGAGCGCAGCAATAAATTGTTAATTGGATGAACATTCTGGAAAAGAATAGCACTCCCAGCAATACTGTTTCCTAGTTATGTAATAAATATAACAGAGAAAAAATGCAGAAAATAGAAAAAAAAAAAGTGTGCAGACAAATTCTGGGAGCACCAAGAAATACAACAGTGTGTTCAATAAGAGGAGAAACAGGTATTTCTAATATGAAATCAAGAACTGTGGAAGGGAGGATAAAATATGTGAAGAATATGGAAGAAAGGAAATGAACTAAGGTGGCTACTGGAAAAAAAAAAAAATGGGTTGCGCTAAAAGGGGACCAGAAAAACCAGTGGAGAAAAACATCACTAAATCATATGGAAAAAAGTGGAGTCGAAATTAGAAACCTGGAAAAAATTAAAATAGTGGAAATAGAGAGGAGGATACAATAAAGTGGAAATAAGAGATGGAAAGTAAGGAGTCATTAGTGATATAAAGTGGAAGGAAGAAATAAAAGAACCATGTTATGTTAACAGACCATCTTCAGTAATATGGTATCGAGCTAGAAGCAACTGCTTACCCTTCCAGAACACAAAGAGGCACCAAGGAGAAAACACAATATGTAGGTTGTGCCAAGTAGAAGACGAAAACCTGCCCCGTTTTATACTATTTTGCCCTAGTTTACAGGAAGTGAGAAACAATATAGTAAAGCTACAGAGGCCCAAAATAGAAGACGAAGAACTGGTGATTGGACAGGGTTTTTTTCCTGGCAGAGAATGTTGAAAAAAAAAAATTGTATGATATGTGGAAAAAGAGAGAAAAAGACCTGAAGGAAAATAACGCAGAAAAATTGAGAAGTGAAGAGGCACGCCGTTGGAAAGGCTATACACCTCGAACTAACATGAACCTGAATCGTTCTCAAACTCTTAAGCTCAATAAAATAGTTCTCAAACTCTTAAGCTCAAAAAATAATAATAATAATTCTCAAACTCTCTAAAGTTGAACAAAGTCATTCTAAAACTCTCAATAGTTCTCAAACTCTAAGCTAAAAAAAAAAAACGTTCTCAAACTCTCCAAGTTGAACGGTAATTCTAAAACTCTCCTGCACTAAATAAAATGCCCGGTATCAAAAATAAAGTGGATAATGATTATCAGATTAGAGAGAATAATCTAACCCTAAACAGGCCTCGTCAATTTTAAATCCATCAATCTGGTGACTTTTACTGTTTTATTCTTGCTAACTTCAGCAATTTTATTCAGCTGTGGGAAGACCTATTGTAGTGAGGGGGACATGAAAGCTGCATCTAACCTATCCTGTTTAAAAAGTATATCAAGAGCTGAATAAAATTGTCTGGCTAGCAAGAATAAAACCATGTCATTAGACTGACGGCATTAAACATCATTTAATCTACCCTAACCCAGTCTAATCTATGTTTAGTACCCTAACTTAATCTAACATGTCTTAACACCTAGCTACACTATCTATCCATTACCAGACGTCATAATCCCGTAAGGGGTGGCCATTTGACTTTGAGTTATTTGTTTTACGGGGAGGGGCACTAACCCTCCACCAACCCACTTGCTGACAAGTAGGGAGCACGTATGGTTTGGTTATATGGTTACCACCCAGCGCTGTAAATGGTTTCTTGGCTTACAGGAAACCATTTGGCTTGTAACTCAATGTAAAGCCACAAATTTATCAAACAGCCAGATTCCTGAATTATCTTAATAAAATTAACCCAGCCTAATCTATCTTTACCCAAATTCATCCAATAGCCACATTTCTGACATTTTAATACCACACAGGCAATTTTAACACTAGCATAATTAAAACCTACACAATTTAAATACCTGCACAAAAAAAAATGGCACTAGCACAAATAAAACCTAAACAACTTTAGCACCAGCACAAACACCAAAAAATTTAAATACTAGCACATATAAAACCTACACAATATTATCAACAGCACAAACAAAACCTACACAATTTTATCATGTCACAAATAAAACCAGTCGCATTTCTTAGCTTCAAAACTTAGATAAATTTAAAATATGCTCATTTCTAACTTTACCTAGGCAAACTTAGCGATACCGCCTCATTTCTACCTTCTTACCTTGACAAAATTTATAACAGCCTCATCTCTCTAGACGAATTTAACATAACAGGCTCATTTCATCTACCCTAACCTAATCAAACTTTTTACACTAACAATCTAACTTGACCTAACCAAACTCAGACAAATTTAACAATGCCAAATTTTAACCAAACCACGACCAAATATTATAGAAGAAGCGTTTCATAAACATTAAAAAAAAAAAAATAACTACTCTATTCTACGCAACATGAGGCGTCATGGCACCTTTTCCTCTGTGATTTATTTTGAAATTTTTACTCGTGCGTTTATAAGGCAAACAACTAACCAAAAAAAAAAAAAATGCCCGTAGGTGGTTTAGTACGAACATATACTCACTTTGAAGCCCACTGCTCAAGGTTTTGTATGTATATAATATTTGGATATTTTAAAATCCCACTTGGACTTCAGTCCTCGGGAACCCACTGAAAATGGAGGAAATCACTGTCCAGGTTGCAGGGAGGATTTATATGGTATACTGCCCACCTACCCCACCAGGACAGGTAACTATAAACTAAGTGCCAACCCGGAATGGGAGATTATCAGAGTAGTAGGTTATATATAATAAAAAAAAAAAATAAAACAAAGCTAAGAAGCCTCCAACTTTACGAGAATACGGGCAGTCGTCATTGGAAGCTAAATAATTGGGATTTACCGGCAAAATTAACAAGTTTCATCTTCCAAGCCATCAGCATCCTTCTAAAATGACTGCACATATAACCTACGGGAGAAAAATACTAGACCTTACGCAAAAAATAAATCAGTAAAGAGGAGGCGTTACGACCCTTCAAGACCAGACAAAAATTACACCACTACTCACCTCACCGCTGTTCCCATGCGAACAACTGGCCGACTGTTGCCATTCCAGCCCAGTTTACGCAATCCAGCCACACACTCACATCGCAATCGCAAAACTATCAACACTTTAGTTTTTAGTTAGTTATCGCTGGAAAAACGTTAAAACTACGAAATTTATCACTATCAACACGAATTGTCTGAGTCTCAATTTGCCGACGACCAGGCAAATGCTCATGTTCTTTTCTCGCCTTATTTTCAGTTTATCGGGTGGTTTCACTGATAAGCGTTAGTTTCTCGGCTTGGCTGTGTGTTCAGGGTTTGCTGGTGATTGGTTTGTCTCCCAATGATGAGATAATCCACGCTAAATCACCGGGAATACCACGAGCAGCTCTCCCTTCTCACAACCACCCCGAGCACCCGGCGTTCGTGCAGACACTGCAACCGTTCTGTATCATCCCCCATCCACAGACTATAATTTTCTTGCCCTGTTTACCTTTCCTCTTTCTACTTATTCATCGGTTCCTTTATCTCCTTCATAAATTAAATTAATAATGCCGAATAAACCTCTTCAATACTGCAAAATATCATATATCCCATTCTATTTGCATCGGAAATGTTGGTACATGTACCTTGTCAAACGTTGGGTATAGCTTATCTGTATAAACTCGATAGGCTATTATTTTCCCAGCCTAATCCTTTACCCATTCGATGCAGCTAAGATTGTTATAGCATTGTTTTTAGTTAGAACACGAAAGGATTTAGATGTTAGTATAGGCAATTTGAACAACCTATGAAATTGAGAATCGCAATGCTCCAGGCCGGAAGTGTTTCACGGCTCCTGATTGGTTAGCAATGACGTAATCTAAAACACTGCCAGATGATCGATAATATTTGTGAATAAACATTTTACTCTCGTGTTCCTGGGGAAAAAAAATACTCAACTGTTTATCAAAAACACCAAGAATATCTTTATTCTGTTCTTCTGATGCACAAATTATCGCTGTGAATGTTTTATAGTAGAAATAAAGTATTTACCGTGATCCATAATAATGTTGATGGCAACTTAAACGGCCAGCGCGGGAAAACATATGCACCCACGACTTCTGTACCCTCTCTTGCTCATGCCCTTTGTAAATGCTTTTTGTTTAATGTGGTTTCACCTATTCGTAAACTGCTTATGTTTATTATGGCTTCACCAGTTCCTGAGCTTTCTCTCTCTCTCTCTCTCTCTCTCTCTCTCTCATTTTGCTATAGGCTTCGATGCCCTCACCCCTCACTTTTATTTGTGTGAAAAGTTTGTTGGCACGGCAAGAGGAGTAATATAATGAGGAAATATTCGCATATACAGGATGACGGAAACGAATGAGTACGGATGCTACATTAGCAATGGAAAGTCAAATGGGTGTAGAGAAGATATAATAAGAGAAAAAGTTTTAATTGAAGCTGGCAGAAATGGTCACAAAATAAGAGGAGGATATAATTGCTGCTGCTGTCATCACTGCTGTTTATTCTCACTGTTAACTCCTGAATAAGGTGTTCACTTGCTACATCTTTTTTCCTGGATTCATCCAACTTTTCTTGTGTGTTGTAAGCATTTTTTCCAGTCAGTTTCTGCTACACTTTCAACGGCAGCTTTGGTTAATTCTTCCACCCGCTTCAGAGTTTGAATGCTATTTGATTTACTTTTCTTTACATCTGCTTTCACCTTAGCCCACATGAGTTCTGTTGGATTCAGCTGACAGTGGTACGGGGACAATCTCAAGAGTATGTCCATGAGTAGCTGCCATTTCATCAGTTTCATATTTTTGTCTGTCCTTGTTATACTTACAAATTTTCAATAGTTCTGCTCTGGTAAGGGATGGGTCGTGGGCAATGTTGTTCTTGTTTAGCCAGTCTATTACTTCGTTTTTCCGGCTGCTACACGTTGATGCTTTGTTTATTATTCTGGAGTGGTACGAGGCATTGTCCATGATAATCAATGAACTGGTTGAAAGGTTTGGCAGTAGTTGTTCTCAGCCAGGTTTTACAAGTGTTAAGGTTCATGGAATCATGGTAATCTCCTTTATTGCCGTCCTTTGAGCGAAACATGAGTAGAGCATTTGGCACAAACCTAGTCTCCCCTCCAGCGTGTACAGTGATAAAACGGGCACCTTTCCGATTTGGTTTTAGGCCCGACGGTAGTGTACCATCCTATAAAGTCCAACACTTTCCAATACATTCATTTTGATTAATACAGGTTTCGTCTGTTTTCAGGTCTGGGGCTGGCACTTGCCCTGTTCTTTTCAATTAATCTTCAATACTTGTTTCTTGATGTCACTATGTCATCACGTTCCAGTAGAATTTCTCTTCCACTTGAAAATTTCTTGTATCTGAATCCTAGTTCTATGATGACCTTCCGAAAAGTAAATCTTCCACCTTCAAAATTTATGGGGGGCTGCCCCACTCTCTCCAGCAGCAAATCCAGAGTAGGCAGCTCACCTCGGCCGTTGCACTGTTTGGCAAAACTGTCCAATTTAGCCATGATAGTGAGTGGAGTGGCCCGTTCGGGAGGTGACGAAATTGGGAAAGGATCACATTTGGCGGCTTGTTCTTTGATGTGGAGCACTGTGTGTATGCAGACTCCCAATGCCTGAGCGGTCCACTTGCCAATCTCGGATGTAGATTGTGCTCCCCACTGGCGCTGAAAGTACAGTCGTGGTCATAAATAATTCCCTTTCCTCCGGCACCCTGTGCCTCAGGCTGGCTCTTTTATGCGTGGCAAGTCATGTACGCACAATATGTTATAACAATACTATATGTAACTATGGTATGTGACTGTATAGCTACAGGTAACAATATGTAAAACAGGTAGTTATGTCTGAACCCTCCAGGAAGAGGTAGAGAACACATCCCCTTGCCCAGACTAATTAAGAATGCCAAACAACCCTGCGAGAAATTAAATTCAAGATGCCTTGATTTCAGTTGATTTTTTACGTCATCACTTGAGTAATCCTGTCCACGCGAGGCCCAAAAGCAAGTGAGTGACGTCATCAAAAGTCAAGATAAAGAGGGAAATGTTGACTTAACTCAAGGGAGCGCTGGGGCTGAGTTGATCGGATCAAGGACGCTTTGAGTTTCACGTGTTTACAAACAGATCACAGCTGATACCAGACAGGAGGAGACTCGCTTGCTTTTCCGCATACTTTACCATGGCCGAAGCAGCTAATAATGAAAGGTAAGTAGGTAAACTATGGGCCATGGGCTCTGAAGTTATGATATCATAGGCACTTGTTAATTATTTATAATGTACAGTTGGTAACAACCACCGAGTGCTACCATCAACATACAGGAACCTTTTCCAAATAAATAGTAGGGGATGATGCGGTTGTGATATGATGTCGTTTATTTTGCATATTCCGTCAGTTTTTATTAGTCTGTGGCCATTTCATCACTGTTGTACATTGGGTAGTCTAGCCGTTGGAAGTTAGCAGAACGGAAACCTATATAACCACCAGAGGTGGTGGTGTAACATGATAAATGAATGAGTCATAAGGATACAGTCACTTGTACTACACCCTATCCACTTTCCACATTCATTATTAATATCAGTGGTTCTGTGATACTATAGAGAAAAGTTTTGATTTTCCTCTTGGTGACATCATTATACAACTTAAACAGCAGCTAAAAGTGTTTATTTTAAACATGAAAGTTAAATAATAATAATGAATACATTTTCAATGTTGCTGTCAGCAGTTACTTGCATTAGTACTTCCCTCCTTCCCACAGCTTTTTATTCCCTGTTTTAATTGTTTTTAGCCTACCATACTTCCTAGAATTCACAGTATTTGTAATTATGACTACAGGATTTAACTTGTTAGTCTGTTAATTTCAGTATAGAATTGACATTCAAATACAGTCCAAAAGGCTATATTGGTATATTAATCATTGCTGTATTGTTTTAATGGATTTTACATGTACTGCTAACACAATGCCTGTACTGTATATATATTTAGCAGTCGGTGTCGTAGGAGCAAAACCTATTGTCTTCACAGTCACATACTGTACAGTATATTACCGAAGCAGCAATAACTCCTGCTGTCATGATGCATAACCTACCTGTTAATATTACTCTTGTAAGTTGCCCTGTATGTAATTCTTAACATTAATAGTATCACAACCTAACAAATTCCCCATTTCCAGTGTTTATCAGCGCGGAATCTGCCAGACATCATATTCAACATTTGAGGAGGTGGCAGCATGCTTCATGCGTTGCGACTCACTTGAAGCTGCCCAACATGAGTTATTTAGAATGCTTTCAGTTCAGCACTGCCTAACTTCAGGAAGTTAATAATTTCATCCAAGTAATAACAAGTAATGCATATTGCTTGATCATTCCGTTATCTCCCTTAGGGTTTGATAGCCAATATATGTATTGATGTTTTATATAATATGCTGCTTTTGATATTTTTATCTGTCCTGCAAAATAAAATTAAATACATTCCAGAATACAGATGTGATAGATGTCACGCAACTTATGCATCAAGGGATGCAGCGAGTAGGTGCCTGACGAGGCATCTGGCTCGTGATGAGGAGGATCGGCTTGAGATTTATGCAAGTACTGCTCTTTCATCACAGCCATCAAGTGTGCCTGGATCTGTTGGATGTGAGCTTCAGTACCACACAGGGTGGCCCTAAACAAATAGCCTCCATGTCACCCTATTCCCCTTCATCTGACTGTCCTCTTCCCAACTAACGACCCCACTCTCTCATATTCCTCTCCACTCCATCCCTCCATCTCAACCTTGGTCTGCCCCTCCCCCTGTCACCATCCACCTCTGTCACATACACCTTCCTGGTCAATCTTTCATTCTCCATTCTCTCAACATGTCCAAACCGCCTTAGAGTATTCCTCTTGACCTTTTCACTCTCATCAACACCACCACAACGCTCTTTCACCTCCTCAGTTGTCAGTTTGTCTCTCCATGTAACACCAGTTGCACCTCTCAGGTAACTCATTGATTTTTTGAGAAACAATCTACCATGCAAATCTTGGTAGGAATTAAGCATGTAGGCTGAAATAGATGCAGCCATGTCTTGTGTTTCATTTTATGTAACTTTTGTACCTAGGTGTTGCACCATGTTTCTTGCTTTTCTTCTAATACTTTTCCCATGCTTCAGTCATGGTGAATTAAACTAAAGTCTCATTGTATGATGGTTATGCAATTACTCTACAGTTAATTTCAGAATACCATTGTTAAGGGAGTTACATGGAACTAAGACATAATTCCTTGCTTTTCTTCCATGAAGTTATTTTTGCTTTTACCCTGGTAAAATATTGTTGTGTCATACTGTTGTAATATGAGTAACTTTTACTGAGTTATTTCAATTCCAGTATGTGCAGGTTGTTGCTGGATAGTAAGAGAACACTTCCAGCTTTAATTTGATGATAATAGTCTTCCTTGTTTCATGGTAAAATAGTTATGTTAAGTAAGAAACCTATCATAGTTGAAATGTTTATACACTTAAAGTAAAGCCAGAAAGCTATACTAAAATACAGTATACACAAAAAATTTTAATAACATAAAGTAATGTTAGCCTTAAACCATGAAGGAAGACATTGCCTTATAATGAAACCATTTTTTTTTTCCATGCATTGCGATTTATATACTGATTCAAACGTTGAGTATAGCTCAGTATCTTATACTGAGCTATACTCAACAGCAAGTGATCAGATTACTACCTTTAACATTACATGGAAATTTTGTTCTACTTGATGCTCATTTTTTTTTTTTCATTATGTCTGATTACTAGAGCTTCTGTGAATAACTGTACAATGATTTCTCTGTCCTCAAGTCCTTTTAGGATAGTGCTGCATTTTCTAATTTGTTCACTAATGCTGTCCCAAAATTTTTTACAACAGAGCGGGCATTGTGGTAGGAGCGACCACTCCATGTGGGGGCCTGAGGCCACCACAGCAATGGCGGTGTTGGTGAGGGACAGCTATCACATGATTGACAGTAAATCTGTTAAGAATCAAGAGGTGTGGCAAAACATCACTCGTGAGCTGTCAGGAATGGTACAGCATTTCTAATTATTTGTATAGCTTTATCATTTCCTCAAACCATTTTACCATACTTCTTTTTGTGTCAGGTTAGCATGTAGCTTTAACCTCCTATGTTCATCAGTTTTCCAGTTGTTATCTGCACCCCTGTATGTGAATTTCCTTGATATGATACTAGTTTTATGCTATTTACTATCACTGAGAGGACAGGCTCAAATTCAGTAAGTGTCCTCCATTTTCAGACACTGTTTACCATAAATTCAGTATTATTTGTTATTATTTCTTTGCTTATATTTCTTTTCAGTGAAAGTTATCTCAAACTTTTCTAAGTAATGAATCAATAAAAGGTATAAACAGTATGTGATAATCTGTGGCTGTTATCTACGTTTGGCGTGTGCCTCAGTATGTATGTTATACATATGCGGTTTATATAATATGTTTGCGTGTGTGGCATTTTACTTTACCTACCATTACCAAACATATTCCTTCGTATTAGTATAGCTCCAGTGCTCCTGTGTTTAGCAGTGACCACTAACATTATTGGGCTTCCTAAATGCTGGTACACTTATTTTTTTTCTGACTCATTGCATCATATGCACCTTCTTTCTGTTTAACTTTTTTGAGAGGAACGTATTCCAAAATTCAAAACGAACAAATGCAATTTATGTCAAAGCTCTCTGTGACACTACTAGTGATTTAACTGAACTTGTTTTAATTTGCAAATACCAGGCCTGACAGTTGATCAAGTTAAATCAAAGTGGACAAATATGAAGTCGAAGTACTTCAAATATAAAGAATTAAGTGGAAAGACTGGGGAGTCGAGGGTGAAGTCACCAATCACACTGGATGTGCTAGAGGAATGCCTGGGGAGAAGGCCATCGGCTCATCACCAAAACATCCAGTGCCATTATGGCCTTCCTGGCACATCATCTCAGCCCCAGGAACAACCACTTGCATCATCATCACCTCAGCCACCAGTACCACCTGAGGCAACTGGACATCCTCTGGCAGATCCACAGCCAGGCACCACTGGAGGATCAACACTGGATGAGGCCAGTCAAGACCGACTGGCACAACCTACAACAACTGATAACTCGTCGGATGAGGATGATCCCCTGCCCATTCACATCGACGCTCCAAGAGTGACGCCTTGACGAGGGAGGGGTCGGGGGAGGCTTCGACCATTGTCCCATGGGGAATGCATGGAAAGATTATATGAAAGACAACTCGAACGCCAGGAAAGATTTTACAATGTTCTGGAAACGCAGGTTGTTTGGTGGACAAAATTAATGGAGGAAATAGTGCAGGAGACATGTAGAATAAGGGAACGTTTGGAAATTTCTCCCGATCCACAACCGTAAAAGTTGAGTATAAGAATAGGGCTAAAACTTTATTTATTTATTTATTTATTCATTTTTTTGTGTCACACCTATGTTCAAGGTTTGGCTACATATATATTGACAAAAATTGTTAAATAACCAATGAAATATTTTTGCCTTTGAGTGGTTCTGCTGTCCATTGAGTGACTGGAGACTGCTAGATTTTCTCTCTCATTATTATTATTATATATATATATTTTTTTTTTTGAGGGGGGAGGATGGGAGCAGGGGTAGATGCAAGAAGGAAAGGGAGAGGTTAAAAGTTGGTGGGCAAACCACCTTGCTGTGTCTGGGTAGATGGTTTTTGTGTTGTCTGTATTTGTTTTTTTTTCCATAGATGTGTTTTACAGTTATTACCATATACAGTATCTCTTGTTCAATTTGTATAGATTGTAAACTGCTGGACAAGTGTATATTGTATATGATTATGTGTCCTGAGTTTTATATGAGATATTCATATGTCTCATCTTCTTGTGCGTGTTGTGTTTCCCAGATTTTGAGTGCCTGCTTGTGAGTGCAAACGGTGTACGGTTCTGTGTTTGTGTATCTGTCTGGCAAAGTGTGTATGGGTATCTCAGTTTGTCGCCCATCGGAGTGCTTTGTTACCATCCACCTGAGATACTCATCATCTGTGATAATGCCACAAAGATTATCCGCTATGGCTCAGGGAGTTATTATCAGGTTATTATTAACAGCAATAGTATAGTAATAATCCTAGTAAGGTTTACATGCAGTAGTATTATTTAATTTGTCAGACTCGTTTGTATGATGAACTTGATTCTTTAAAAATGAATGCTGTTGCAGATATAAGTGTAATTTTTTTTTTATAGCATGTCATTAAATAAATCAAATGCTGTGTTTCAGTATTTAAACAATGAACCAATGATATGTAAGGAATATGGGATGCAGGTGTAAATTTTCTTTGAAGGATTGGGTAACTGTTAACAGTTACCAAATCAAAATTTTGCACCATATGAGATAAACTGAATAATACTTGACAATCTGTTTGGACTAATTATTTCACACCAACATGCAGGATACGTCCTCAACAGGAAGTGGATAATATTACCAATATGCAAGGATTGCAGTGTACAAATAAAGACAGCATTCGTGGCTTCTTTTATTACAGGGACTGACAAATCATTTATAGTACAATGAAGTAAATTACCACAGAACAGGCACAGTACAATTAACTGTAGAATTTTAAAAAAATGACTCATGGTCAAATTTCTGATTATACACAATGCCAATACTGTAAACAAAATTATTCCATATATTAATAAAACAACTAATAATGTTAAGCACAATATACCTATAAGGTGTAATTGTTAAAACAAACAAAAAAAGTGCTTTCTGAAATTTACACCGCAAGGCTAAAGTAATGGTAATTCAGGAACACTTTATTGCCTGAGGCCTAGAGAATAATAAAGTTCCTTTTTTCATTTCCCTCCAAATTGCCTGGAAGTCTAATATCACCAAATCCAAGGTTGGCATAGTCATTTCCCTCAATTTCACCCTCATGAAGAAGAAATTCTTCCTCAGCAGGAAAACTGGGGGTAATATTGTGGAGAACACAACAGGCAGTCATGATCTTTGGAATTTTGGAAACATCAGCATCAACGTACTTCAGCCGACGAAATCTGCCTTTCAACCAACCAAAAGCATTTTCGATAACCATCCTGGTTTGTGAATGTTTGTGGTTGTACCTTCTTTGTGCTCTAGTTAGGTTGCCAGTGTCTCTGTATGGTACTAAAGGAAAGATGAAAAGCAGAGTCTCCAATAATGTGATTGCTTGATGATGAAAACAATGACTGGCGATCATTTATGATATGATGGTATAATGCAGATGTTGAGAATACTCTGCTGTCATGAGCACATCCACAGAACCCAGAATCAATGTATGTAAATCTCTTCCTATCATCACAAACAGCAAGGGGGTTAATGCTATGTGTCTGCTTTCTATTGATGTAGTCAGCCTGCATTTCATCTGGAGCCATTATCTAAATGTGGTAGGGGAGGCGGTAGCTCGATCGGTAGAGAGTTGGCTTGCAGTCCCAATGGACCCAGGTTCGAATCCTCGCTGGGGCAGGGCACAGTTTAAGGATTTGAATTTCATTAAATCAGGCTTTACTGATCTACCAGAAGACCCGCCAACATGTCGTAAAAATAACCCCGCGAATACGAATACACCAGTCCTGTTCATATGAGACAGCCCTAGCATGTATTCAATATGGACGGTGGGTGTTAAGCGCCGAAGTGGTGACATGTAGAGGTGTATGGTAAGTAGGAGGACGGATGGGCCTTGATAGCAGGCTGTAAGGCCTATGCCCAGAGTCGGACACATAAAAAAAAATAATAATGCCCCAATGACACCAGGGAATCCAGCAATATCACAAAACTCTCTCAGTTTCAGCTTCTCTTTCACCAATAGCCCACTTCACAAACTGTTCAGGTAAATCATTTAAAATTACAATGATTTTTCCAGCACAGATATGGACTGCAGATCTGGATATCCCAAACAGTTCAGCTATTTCACGGTACGTTGCACGATTACCAAGGTACCACAGGGTGACGTCCAATGCCTTTTGGGCACCTAGGGGAAAGTGACCACCTCGGTAGACTTGTGAATACCGTTGGTTGACCATGTTCAGCATGAAGTCGTATGTTTCCTTACTCATTCTCCTATTTCGAAAAAAGTCCAGGTCATCCAACTGGTGCAGCTGCTCAGAATATCCACCAAGCTGTGGATGCTCCTCTCTGGAAGGAAGTTATTCCTTAGCAATGATTTATCACGTCGCAGAGAACGTTTTCGTTTTCGTTTTCATTTTTGAAGGCTCCAACATGCTTGCATGTGTCGGCCTTGGTCACCTAATGGCGGCTCTCCACGCTGCTCGATCTCTGGCAGCCTCCCTATTCAGTCCCTTAACCCTTAAGTCACATTTAATGACCTCGTCCCATGTCTTTCTCGGTCTACCCCTCCCCCAATATTAACACTTCTCACCCTCTGCACCCAATTATCATCCCCCATCCTCTCCACATGTCCAAACCACCTCAGCCTACCTCTCCTCATCACAACACCAATACACTCCAGTCCCATCCTACCTCTCAACTCTTCTATTGTAAACCCAGCCCCCCCAGGCCTTGCACGCAGGGACGCACTGCACATCCACCTAATCATTGTCATTTCTGTATGTTTAAACCTGCAAATATCCTCTTCCTTTACTGCCCAGGTCTCACTACCATACAGCATCACACTCCTAACACATGCTGCATACAAAGACCCCTTAGCACATAAGGAGAGTCCTCTCAACGTTAGGAGAGGCAACAGCTCCCTGAACTTCTTCCAACCACTTTTCACTCTAGCAACCGAGCTAACTCCAGCCCCACCTCCAGCACTACAGACCCCTTAGCACATAAGGAGAGTCCTCTCAATGTCAGGAGAGGCAACAGCTCCCTGAACTTCTTCCAACCACTTCTCACTCTAGCAACCGAGCTAACTCCAGCCCCACCTCCGGCACATAACATGTCTCCCAGATAACAAAACTCCTCCACACACTCAAGAGACTCACCTGCAAATTCAACCCTCTCACGCCTAACAATCTCCACCTGCTCTCCCCGACACACCGTACACATGAAATCAGCATTATCTCGCAGTCTACCTCTAATACCACTACATCTCTTGTGCACCCATCTATCACAAACACTGCACAAGGTGGAATTACTTCCCACACCCTTGTGGCAAACTGCACATGGCCACTCTCCCTCTCCTCTGATTGTACCGCCACCAACCCTAGATATCATCACTTTTGTTTTATCTGCATTTACCCTTAAGCCCTTGTACCCCATACCATCTCTCCACTTCTTAAATCTTTCCTCAGCCTCCCCTTCATTCTCAGCAATCAACACCAAATCATCAGCATACAACATCTCCCATGGGAGTCCATCTCTGAAGTCACGTGAGAGGGCTTCGAGCACCATGATAAACAACAAGGGACTCAAAACTGACCCCTGATGCACACCAACATTCACGGGAAACTCATCACTCAAAACTCCATTCACTCTTAACTGGGTGCGAGCACCCACGTACATGGCCATAACCACCCTAACCAGCCACTCTTCCAACCCCAGCTTTCTCATTGCCCACTTCACCACCTCTCTAGGGACTCTGTCAAAGGTCTTTTCCAAATCAACAAAAACAAAATACAATTCCCTTTTTTTTCCAATTTATTTTTCCTGAAGCTGTCGAACAATGAATATGGCATCAGTGGTCCCCCTGCCTGGCATAAACCCAAATTGCATCTCATTGATATTCACCCTTTCTCTAATCATACCTTCTAGAACTCTCTCCATTACTTTCATTATCTGATCTAAGAGCTTTATACCTCTGTAATTTCCCCTTTCCAGGGCATCACCCTTCCCTTTGTACACATTTACAATTACACTCTTCAGCCAATCATCTGGGACCACACACTCATATATAATCATATTTATCAGGTCAGTGACTAACCTCACCCCAATATCTCCTGAGGCCTTCAACATTTCAGCAGTCAGACACACCTGCCGCCTTCCCCACCCGATTGCCTCACTCACAGTAGCAGCGTCAATCAAAGGCCAAGGCCCAAACACCGGATCAGCTGGCTCCAAACCTTCCCTATCCCAGTCAAACTCCTCATTCAACAACCGGCTATAATGCTCTCTCCATGCATCTTTAATATCCTCACTGTTCACCACTACCCTTCCTTCATCATTCTTCACACACTGCTCGCCTACAATGTCCCGATTATCTCTCCTGATTTGCCACCCTAAAAACCATATTTTTCCTTCCTTCATGATTTAGATTATCAAGTAAAAGACTCTGTGACTCAGACTTCGCCCTGTATACCTCTCTTCTAGCCCTGCGCTTGGCAGCCAAGTACTCCTCCCTGTTACCACCCTTCTTCCATTCCCGAAAAAGCCTTCTTTTCTCCTTAACTGCAGCTTCTACACCCTCATCCCACCACCAAGTTATTTTATTAAAAAATAATTGGGTAAGTTAGAGTAAATGCACATATTTAATGAATACAGTTTTACTGACATGAGCAACCTAAGAATATGGAAGCACGTCTGCCATTTTAATCCTACGCTGAGTACGCATATCTCAACAATGAAGTGATTAAATATAAATGTGATGGGAGATCCATCTACTATTTCCATCACACAGGCCAATGCATTGACAATGAGAAGCCGTACTCTAACCTAACCTAAGAAACCGAACTTAATGAAGCTAAGCTTTGCCAAATCTAACTGATCCCAACCTAGTACAGTATAGCCGGACTTGTAAATTGTTAGAAGTAACCAACGATTCATTTAACATTATTTTCTGTTTCCAATGTAAAATAGTGTGCTTCAGTTAGTTCTGACCTTAATTTTTTGGGGAGAATCCCCCTTGAGGAATTCTGAGTAATTTCATAAGTGTGTTTATCCCCCTAAATCAAGATCAAAATATATTAAACTATTTTGCATTAAACATACCTAACTTAACCCAACCCAACCCAACCCAAGCTAAGCTAACCAAACCTAACCCAACCCACTGTCCGTAGCTGACACCATAGGGGGGTAAATTTGTTCTCGTTCACCCAGCTCAAAGTATGGTTAAAAAGTAAATCTTAGGATAGTTCAGGGACGTAATACAATTAAAATCGGCAACGTTGGTTAAATCTGAAGTTATACCGCCGAACCTTACAAATTTTACTGTAGCCAAAATCAGATGGCATAACCAACAAAAAGCCCCCCCCCTCACTCCAAATCCACAAAGTACCAACAACTGTATATCTAACAGATGTGTCCTGAAACCAATACTGTTGAAACAAAATACCTTACGTGATGAAAAAAAAAATCACTTTCCATTTCTGAATCTGAGTTGTTGATGGAGAATATCCCCCTTATTTAATAGGTGTATCCACTGGTGAAAGGGAAAACAATTAATTACATATCAGGCTCAATCCCTAACTGTACGTACATAAACTATTACCTCTATCTGGGAAAATGGTAAATGAGTAAAAGCAAAAAACAAATACAGTATGTGGAACGGTGTAATGACTGTGCCAAGTGTTTTCGATCACAGCCTATGACTGAAGGTGACAAGAAACTCAAATATCATACTTAAATCTTAAGGTTAAATCTTGCTGTTAATGAATTGTAAAACCTCTATACTGAGGGCTTCAAAGGGGGAAAAAAATTTATTAAAGCCTTAGAAGTTTTTTTTATCTGTAACGGCTTTTGGATAAAAAGAAATTACTAAAAAACAAAAACATCCCAGATCTCGATGCATTTATGCAAATACTCATCCATACCCAACCCTAAGAAACACTTGCAGTGGGTGACATTATATGGTAAACGTTTTCTCGTAAATCATTACCTGTTAAACAGCCTTGGAGAGGGTGACGGTGACGTTAGTGCCTGTGACAAGACCACTGCAACCCGTCTCGTCATCATGCACGCCTTATGAAGTACAGAAAGTTTTAGCAACTGCTTTTACACGGTCCTCCCTCGACACCATTTTGGTTGTTTACGCTTGTGTCACAGTAGAGGCAAGGAACAGCTGACAGTTTTCTGTCCAGGCGAAGATCCTCCACTCATCAAGTTGGGCCGCTTGATTAGTCAAGTGGGAGTTCTTGATCAATTTCTCGCGAAAACCCGCCTCTGATCATGTGCCGGAAACGTGGCCGACACACACACACACACACACAAGCACAAACGTACGCACACGTACGCCCACACACTTTAGCCGGAGGCTAAGGGGAGATAAGTCCAATATCACATGTAGGAAGGTTAGACAGTGAGAGAGACAGACAGAGACAGTCAGAGTGAGACAGGGGAGGACAGGAGAGAACAAGAGTTAGACAAGGAGAGAGCGAGAGTAAAGTAGGACAGCAACTAGCACAAACCATAGGCTATATGGTAAGAGTAAAGTAGGAGGACAGCAGGTAGCACAAACTGCTACTAACCATAGGCTCACGGGTCACACCAAGCTCTTAACTTTTATTCAGTTAACTGTCTCACAATAAACTTCATCGACCCAAATCTGCCTGTTTCATCACCCCATTTAAAATACGAAGAGATTAACAGAAAAGAGAAGGTCTACACTGATATCTCCTACACGCCTCACCATTACTCTCTCCTGGTGTCTCTCCCATCGACGAACAACAAAATAACCTTCTCTATAGAATTACACCCCTCGACTACGTCTACTTACATTGGTGGCGAGCGGTAACAACGAACCAACTACGTCTACTTACATTGGTGGCGAGCGGTAACAATGAACCAACTATGTCTACTTACATTGGTGGTGAG